>JAOEHY010020741.1:0-14235 GCA_025447955.1 Psilopsiagon aurifrons
ACCTCATAGCAGCCTTCCAGTATCTGAAGGGGACCTATAGGGATGCTGAGGAGGGACTCTTCATTAGGGACTGTAGTAATAGGATAAGAGGTAATGGGTTCAGACTTAAACAGGGGAAGTTTAGATTGGATATGAGAAAGAAATTCTTTGCTGTAAGGGTGGTGAGGCACTGGAATGGGTTGCCCAGGGAAGCTGTGAATGCTCCATCCCTGGTGGTGTTCACAGCCAGGAAGGACATAGCCTTGGTGTCATGGTTTAGTGGGTGGTGTAGCTGCCCATTGCAGGGGTGTTGGAACTGGATGATCTTAAGGTCCTTTCCAACCCTAACTATTCTATGGTTCTGTATGCAATATATGATACATACTAATATATTTTTTTATATAACATATAAAATATATATAAAAGTATTTTTTTTTGAAAGAGAACCAGCAACACTAAGGTGATGGCAGTTCTTTGAAAGTATGAGAAGTACTTCAGTACCTCTAACCCCTATACCTGTTTTTCACTAATACCATGTAATGTCATGTTCCTATAGTAAATATGGTTGCAGTTGTAGTGTTTTTCAGCCTGTTTAGACAGCTATTGCACCTATCCTTACAAATCCTATTGTTTTGTTCTAGGCAACTGCTTCTAGTGTTGACTTTGGGCATCTCTGTGCTTAGCATATTGCTGTTCTGCAATAGACAGGTCCGATTTTCCCTCTATTTTTCATGTAGGACATAGGTCACTCCTAAAAGCTACCTGTGCTTGGGTTTTACATTCCTGAGTCCTTTATTGCATCCTTTTTTCTTTATTGTAGCCTATCCTTTTTCCTTTATTGTTGTACTGTATTTGTAGAAGGGAACCCTTTTATATTTTCTACTTACTTGATCTTAGAATAATGAATATAGCATCTGTTATATTTGTGTTCTGAGGAATCGTTCTTCTAATGGGCTTTTGTAATGTTTAAAGCCAAGTAAGTGTGTTTTTCAAAGCTGACCAGCATGTGCAGGCATCAGTCCTATGTTACAGAAGAATCTTATCTGTGCTGCAGGCACCCTGTTTTCTCTTGCCATGTTTATTTGCAGTTTCATTTTAAAAAAAATGGAGAAAAGAGAAAGGAGAGAAAAAGTGAAGAAATGGGGCTTCAAAGGTGCATCATGGTAAATATCTAGTGGAAGTTTTGGTGAAAATCTTGCAGAACTTTTCAGAGTAACTGTTACAGCAAGACCATAACTTCCTATTACCGGTTATGTCTGTACCAGAGATGGACAGGTACTCAGGTTTGTACTCAGTCTTTTAAAAGATAACAGTTTGTCTTAGAAGAATATGAAGAATTGTTGTTCAAAGCTAGAAAAGGGGTTGAGAGCATCATAAAAAGTAACAGAATTCTATGATATATGTATTTATGAGTGATATTATATAAAGTAATTCAAAGGACAAATCTGCATAGCTTCTGTAAAGTTAAATGATGTCTTTTCAACTGCTACAAATTCTTGGAGGATTTAATGAAACATAGAATAAGAGAACTGAGAGCTGTAATATAGGTTTGTGCTAAAGTAACTCATACAAAATTAGTAAAAAAACTGGAGCAAATAAGGCAAGGGGGAAGTTTTACCACTCATGCAAAATACATGAAGAGGTAAGAAACGTAAAGAGCAAAATCTCTGACTGGGAGGGATTATAAAGAAGTCAAACATTGGGGTTATTTGGGGTTTTGTACACCAAATGATGCATTACTATGAATCTGCCTGGAGTAATGGTGACAAGCAGGATGTTGATACATGGTTATGTCATAAATTTATTTTAATTAGGCAATATTAGAAAAGATTACTGAAAGCTCCAGGAGTGCGTAATAGGACTTGGTAATAAGATGTCAGATTAAATTCAATTTGGATGAGTGCATGGGAATTAAAATACAAATCACTTTATCATGCACAGCTCTAAATTAGTCCCTAAGAAAAGTACATGATATTTTATTGGATTATTTGAGAAACAATGTTTTGATTAAGTAAAGATTATAGTAAAAAGTGTAATAAGGGCATAAATGCTTTAAAATGCTATGAGCTGCATTCTTGCATATCTTGATTATTGATCATTGATGATAGTGCTTCTATAAAGTGTGCCAGATTTGACTGGCATGGCACAAACACTGCAGTCCCATTTGCAGTGAGTGGCTTAGTGAGCTGGTATCTGGCTTGTAGATAGAAGTAAAGGTTCAGACAATAGTGTAAAGTCTTTTTTCCCCTGAAAAGGAGATTTTCCAAACCTCACTGTTCTCACCCCATGCCAGTGAAATTAAGGCAAGTCTGTCCTTTCATACATGGGCTTAGTTCTTGGCTCCTGAGTGAGAAGAGGGACATTAGACCTTTCAGTCTGTAGACTTCCAAAGCTTAACAGAAAATATATCCTCTCACTGGTAAAAGCTTTAAATACCCAGATTGTTGTAGTAATTGAACCAGGCAAAATAGGTCTGTTCTGAAAGTTATATTTATGTTTTTCTATTATGCAGACTAGTTACAGCAATGGGCTGCTTCACAGCTCCTCAAATCAGCAGAATAGCGATACAGATGCAGGATGTTGCCATCACAGGCTGTGGGCAGCCCGAGGGCTGTGCTCAGTCTGCTGAAGCTGGCCCACAGTGCAACATGGGTCCAGAAGGAAAGCATGAATAGAAACACTTGATTCTGCAATTTATTTACTTGGGAGTTTTGTGGGCAGGGAATTCAGGGGTCAGGAAGCACAAATAATCCAGGGATCTGGGGATGCAACCAACATCTTTCCCTTCCTAGATGAGTTTCAGTATGAAGGGGACTTCTGCTGTATGTGGCCTCTGCAGAGATGTAGGCAGACCGGTAGCATCTTGATATATCATTTCTGAATTGTAATTGGCTAAGAATAGGTATTAAAATGCTCCTGAACCTGCCTGAGTTTTGGTGTTCAAAACATGTGTGTTGATGGTATTTAGGTATTTTTTAAATATTTGATTGGATTTCACCAAGCTTTGGGGAGGCTGTTTCCGTAAAGATGTGCATGTTCCAAAATGTCAGTTGCATGAGCAGGGTGTAGCCTTAAAAGTACGTGGTAATACTGTAAGCATCATTTTTCACTTTCCATAATGAAAAGGTGGTTGAATTCATATCTCTCCATGCTTAAAAATAACAGCTGTAAACTGAAATCAGGACTGTGAAGTTTCAGCCCAGCTGATGAAAATCAGTATTTTCAGCCTTGTTTAATTCTGCTGCTTTCCTGAAACCACTGGAAACTCTGCTGCAGGTTGTAAGCACAGGATATCACCTGCAACACTCAGAGACCTGTGTGTTATAATAAAAATTCTGATCTAATCTGTATATTGTGGCTTCTATCAAGTGTCTGCGGTAAGACCGCTTACAGCTAAATAGTCACAGATTTGACCCTAAGTCTTTTTTTGAGTTATCTCTGAGGATATAGTGTAGCTCCTCTGGACAGCAAAGGCACATCCAGTTTGAAATCTTGTCTGTGGACTGATCTTTTCTTTAAAAAAAACACTATGTAAAGAGATTCAGGTAGTATCTAGCCATGTGCTTACTCACTTATAATGACTACTGCTGCTTGCAACTTTACATATTCATATGAGGGAAGTGTTTTTAACTGAACCAAAACATAAATTTGAGTGGATAATTACGCTCTGCAGGTTTCCAAAGAAAATTTCAGTATTACATGCACATAGACATTATATATATATGGTTATTTGCTGTTTGGCTCTTTCCAGCTTTTAAAAATATCTTTAAAAAGGAGAAAAAATCTCAGAATTGGAAAATTACTACAGCAAACATAAATAAAGAAATGATCCAATTTTGTTCGAAAAATAAAATCAGACTTCTGTATTCCCTTTGAGTTCTTGCTTGCACTTGTAGAATCATAGAATAGTTTGAGTTGGAAGGGACCTTTAAAGGTCATCTCCTCCAGCCTCCCTGCCATGAGCAGGAATATATTCAACCAGATCAGGTTGCTCAGAGCCCCATCCAACCCAACTCTATGTTTCCAAGGATGGGGCATCTGCCGCCTCCCTGGGCAACCTGTGCGAGTGTTTCACCACCTCATCATAAAAAAACATTTCTTGTACCTAGTCTAAATCTCCTCTCTATTCATTTAAAACCGTTACCGCTTATCCTATTGTAACAGGCCCTACTAGGAAGTCTGTCCTCAGCTTTCTTGTAGGTCCGCTTTAGGCATTGGAAGCTGCTCTAAGGTCTCCAGCCTGGAGAAGAGAAGGCTCTGGGATCAAGCTCAGTTCTCTCAGCCTGTCCCCATAGTAGAGGTGCTCCAGCCCTCAGAGCATCTTTGTGGTCCCCTGTAGACTTGCTCCAACAAGTCCACATCTTTCTTATGTTATGGCCCCCAGAGCTGGATGCAGTACTCCAGGTGGGGTGGAGAGTGGAGTAGAGGGGAAGAATTGCCACTCTCAGCTTGCAGACCACGATTTTCAGCCCAGCACACAGTCAGCTTTCTGATACAGATCCCTTCTAGTTTTCTCCCTACCTACCACTTTATTTATATGAAAATAATTCACGGTAAACCTAAAAAGTGCAAAGTATGGAGATTTGATATTATTGCCTATGTTTTTCTACAGTCTTTAATATTTAACATATTTAATCTCCTAACATCAAACAGTCTATAGAAATAAAGCACAGCTTGTATCACAGCAACAAAACAGGGGAAAAAAAAAAAAAGCCAGAATAAAGGAAGTTAAAAGATCATTACTTTGTGAATTAACATTTCTAAACCTACAGTGTAGAAAAAGAAATTTTTGGTTGTCGTCAGGTCTTTGAAGATATTTGTATCAAAAAGTCTCCGTATTTCATACTAGTGATGGAAATCTGAGTAATTTGAAAAAGTAGTTTCTTTTGTTTGATCCTTCAAATCCCAAACTCCAGGGAAAGAAGATGTTTCCAATTTGTAAGTAGAATGGGAAGAAGCTGTGCTGCTGACCTGATTAATCAACAGATAATGTAAGGGAGCAAAGACAATAGAAATAACAATAGTACTTCTAAACATAATCTTGCAAAAACAACAGCGCCAAAAGGGAAGAACAGATTTTGGTGTCCCTACAATGAAAGAAATAATAACCATTGTAAAAAAAAAAAAAAATACTAATGCAAAATCATACAGTCAGAAAGAAATTTCTAAACCTTTATAGATATTTGGTTGAAGAGAAATTACAGTCTTATGTTTGCAATATTGAGGACAGGAGCTACAACTCTTTTCTGGCACTAAGCATAGAATTTAACTGCCAGCTCAGTTTTTCCATCTGATGCAGTATTGCTGGATAATGCATAGTGCTTATGCTGGTAGTGTTTATCATCAAAGCACTAAGCAAGGTCCAAGTATAGTACGGGCAGTCTCAGCCATTCTGAAGCAAGACCAACCTCCCAACCCCTGCATAGGATTGGCTTAAAATGAAGCATGAGATTTAAAAATCATTTGAGGCTATTTATATTTGAATTTTTAAAACTGAATTTCACCCGGCAGATTAGTAACAATGTTGAGATGGAGCTGCATGTTGAATTTAATTTTGAAATCTTATGTAAAACTGAGCATTTTGGCCTAGTTTACATCAGAAGTTGCAGAGGTTGGATTTAAATTCAGGAAAACACTTCTCAGAATCAGTATCTGGTTCTGGCTGTTCTGTTGACATGACACATGTTTTTCACAGTCTTCAGATTAAGTCACAGAATCATAGAATAGTTGGGGTTGGAAAGGACCTTAAGATCATCTAGTTCCAACCCCCCTGCCATGGAGGGCATATATACTTGAAATGATAATTGTAATATTGAGTATGTTACAGTTCTGTAGAAAATTTTGATGGATTTTATCTGTTGATATTTTATTTGGTACCTGTGATTTTATACATTTTAAGCAACTGTGTGTTGTGGTTTAAGCCCAGCCAGCAACACAGAACCATGCTTCCAAGTAACTGCCCCCAGTTTATATACCGGGCATGACGTGCTGTGGTATGGAATACCTCTTTGGTCAGTTCGGGTCAGGTGTCCTGTCTCTGCTTCCTCCCAGCTTCCCTTTCTCCCTGGCAGAGCTTGAGACTCAGAAAGTCCTTGGTCAGAGTAAACACTACTGAGCAACAGCTAAAAACATCAGCATTATCAGCACTGTTCTCAGGCCAAGAATCAAAGACACAGCACTGCACCAGCTACTGAGAAGGAATAAAAATGACTGCTACTGCTGAACCCAGGACACTGTTTCATCTATACCTAAGAAATCAATCAAACTGAAGAAGGAAACAATCCCAATTAGATGATTGATGATTTTAAAAAGGAAAGCCAAAACATACAATTACAAATAAATACTGGGAAATTCCCTATATGTTCGTGTAATTCTGTTATCAAAATGCATTCCAGAATTCCCAGTCCTTTAAGCAAGAACCCTTAAATCACAGCCTGTTGGTTTGCTGCCCACTGAAGAAATCTTATGTTTGTTGATGATTATGACATAATTGACATTTTCTCTGTTACTTTATTCAGTCACTGCCTACAGTGTAAAAGTCTAGGAGGCGTCTTCTGCAGTCTTCATGTTGTCCTTGCACTTCTCATTCAGAGTGAAATATTCCCCTTCAGTATCCATTTATGCTTGGACTCTAGTGAGATTACTTACCTTGTCAAATACTTATCACCTGTTAATATGAAAAATACTGTGTTTTAGAGAGAGGATGTTGATCAGTTGAGTTCTGTATTAATAATAGCTATTGTCAAATCATCATGGATAAAGGATGTCCCAATTTAGGGTTTTTTTGCATTGCTGGCAAGAGAAGTGTGCTTAGTCACTGCAGTTAATTTTGGCCATGATTCCAGAGCCTTATAATGACTAAAATCAGTCTCTATTTTTGGTTGTCTTTTTATATTTGAAAAAAATGGGAACAGTTTTAAAGAAAAGGTTTGATGCCATCTGAAATGACATTGGTTTCCTTTTCACATAATTTTGATTGAATTCTTTGCTTTTGTACTTTGTTTCACCAGTACAGCTAAATCTGTCATTCACTCTCAAATAATACATGATCAGCTTGCTTTGCAACGTAGAGGATTAATATAGCCTGCTTACTGTTATATATTTTAATACTGTCTGGGAAACAAAGGTTTCCTCTTATCTGTTTTCAGAAGCATTAAAACGTTTTGCAATTTCAGCCCTTATACATTGGCTTTGATGACTCTGACGTAAAAATATGGAAGCAGTAAATCCTTTCTATCTTTAATTGAAATCCTTTCATATCACTCTTTAGGGCAGTCTGCATTTTGCAGTTATTTACATATATTCAGTAGGAAACGTATGTTCTTACAGTTTCTACAGTCTTTGTCCTTCAACATTGTGCATCTCATGGCCCACAAAAGTTTTCCATTTGTGTGGTGCTTGTTTATGCCCTTTTTATTTGTCCTTGGGGTTCATAATGCGTTTTATCTTTAGAATCTGCAGAAATAAAGCAGTCTTGCACTCAGTTGCTTTCCTTGCAAACTCTGGTGTCCAGTTGTAGCTCTGCAAATTAAACCAGTGTTACTACTGAAGGATACAGCCTTGCATTAACTTCTCTTCTGCTGTGAGATCACACCTTCTCCCCAGTGGAAGTGTATGATGTTCAGGTGCTCAAGTGGAGCAGGCTCAGCTTATCAACCATAATCTGTCACGGGCTGCATTTGACTGCTATAGGTATTTGTGTCAACTCGAGGAGAGATTAAAGGCACAGGGATGGAAATGAGCACTTGGGACTGGGAGGTGCTGCCTCTTGCCATTGGCGTTGCATTTTGCAATTGCCAGTGGATTTGTAAGGGTGGCTAGTGAGCATCAAGGAGTTTAAGGAGGCTGCAGAGGTATACAGAGCCTAGGAGAGTGCTTGTGCCAGTGGGTGCATGTTTATCTTTCCAATGCACTGCTTCCATGTGCTTGGTCCGCCACATGCACAGCCTCTGTGACTGTGGGTCAGGGAGTTGCATCTTTTGCAAATTCAGAGTTTTTCTCTAGGGCAGTATTGCCAGTTCAGTGTGTCAAGATAAAAAAAATGAGGTTTTCCCTGAGTTTCTGAGGTGAACTCTGTGAGGGTTTTTTAGGTTTTAGAATTGTTCAACATTTGTGAACCCATAAAGCTTTTACCAGTGGCAGCAGTTATCTGAAGGCTTAAGAAGTTTCTCTTTTGTATTTGTGATTTGTGATTGGTGGTGAGGCACTGGAATGGGTTGCCCAAAGAAGCTGTGAATGCTCCATCCCTGATGGTGTTCAAGGCCAGGTTGGACAGAGCCTTGGGTGACATGGTTTAATGAGAGGTGTAGCTGCCCATGGCAGGGGGGTTGGAACTGGATGATCTTAAGGTCCTTTCCAATCCTAACTATTCTGTGATTCTATGATTTTTTTAAATATTTTCTTCAATGAAGATGGGGCTGCTGCAGTCAGATTCAGCATGCGCGTGATACCTTGTTATGGAGCTATTCTAGCACTGCAATGTAGGCAGGGAAGGAATTTCTTTCCCCTTGCAGGCTCTTTCAGTTTGTTTTTTTTAGGTAGCACAGAAATGGAGCTATATTCATAACCAAAACAATGTGTTGTACGTAGTAATTGTAATTTTGGATGTTGTATGAAAACATGAGCAATAACTTTGCTATTCATGTGCTGCTTATTCTTTGTTTCTTTTCCTGTAAAAAAACCCACACCCCCAAAAATCACTAGAACATTGTAAGAAATAAAGCATAGTAACGTACCTAGTAAGTGGGACGGATATGACTGCGCTGAGGAAAAGATACCATATTCATTTGGGAATTACACTGTTTATATTGCTGTTAAGTCACTGAACGTGTCCATGGTGAAATATAGACTTACATTTGCAGAACTCTGAAGAGTGTCTGCAGTGAGTTGCAGACTTATGTAGTTAATAAAAGATCCAATTCTCTTCAGACAGAATTCTTATTAAATGTATAAGTTTCATTTTAGGCAGCAGGTTTCTACATATCGGAACCCTCAGGCTAAAGATTAAAAAAAAAAGGGAACTTGTGTATGTTTGTAAGTATAGTGCTGAAAGGAAAACTTTTGTTCCTGCTGCAATGGCTTCAACTAATTTAGTTGTAAGGTGGTTTATTTTCCTCTTTAAGAAGGGCAGAGAAGAAATACAAATTGAGGAGAACATAATTTTATTTCTGGAGCTCTCAAGTAGCTAATGTACATTTTATAATAGAGTATTGAAGGGGGACAGCAGCTGCTGTTTCTTCATAAAAAAATTTCTATGTCCTGCAGAAAAAGCAATAGAAATCCACCTGGGAATTTTCACTGGAACGAAGTGAGTAGTTGTAGATACTTACATAGTAGATAGTACTTACTGTAGTACTATGTAGTAAGTGCAGAAACTTCCTGTTTCCTTCACAGCTTGAAAACTAAGGCAAAGAGAAATCATATGACTTGACTATAGCACAGTTTTTGTGTTAGAGCAAGAGAATCCAGATTATTAATTCCTGACAGTGTCTTCCATCCTACTTAGAAAACAGCTCTTTTAATGCTTAGAGGTAGTAATATCATTGACATATTTGTGATAAAAGTCCATGTAGGTAACGTTTCTTATTTCAAAAGCAGAACTAAATGAAATGAAGTAACAAAATAAAACCTGCATTTTACGCATGGTGCTCTTCACAGCAGCACCAATGTACCTGTAAAACATCCTAAAATCTGATTTTTTTCTTTAACTTGATTCAGACAATGTGTCACTGAAAAGACATTCTCATAAATGAATGGCTGCTGTGGGCTTTGCCATTCAATTTAATTGCTTCCATTTCCAGGCAAAGCGGCAATCCTGAATCCTATGTTGTTTTCTTTTGCCTAACAGAAGGCTAATAATAGTTCCTCATGGAGGCAATCCCACATAGCAGAAGGTAGGAGGGCATGTGGAAATGGATGTTTTAAAACTGCTCAGCTTACCTGCTGATGGGTGGTAGATACAACAGCAAGTTTCTCATCAAGTAAGTGGGAAATACATATGTATCACTGGCACTTCTGTCTAAGACTGAATACTTCTAGGTGCCCAACTTAACAGTAAATCTTGAAGCTGCTACTGCTGTGAATAAACACATGTGAGAGTATTTATCTAGAGTGCAAAGCTTAACAAGTATTTTGGAACCATATCACTGACACATGGTACAACAGTTTAAATGATACAAGCAGAGTCATTGTTCTGATGCAGACTTTACAGATAACAGTAGCAGAAGTAAAACTCATGCAAGGTGCAGAGCCTCATGGAGTGATTTACAGAGAAACCGGCTGTGACAACGCTAGTCAGTCTAAAAAAAATGCAGCCCACAAGTTAAAACAGTGGAACAGCTTTTCCTTCAAGTGTAATGATGAAGACAAACAGATGAATGTGGGAGGAATAAAGTAAATCAGCTGTTAACACCCTTTTGAAAGCACTTTTAAAAGATAATAAAATTACTTTTTATTGGTTTTTAGAAATAATTAAACTTTTCATCCTTTTCAAGAAGAAATTCAGTACCTCTTGATTGTGTACACATTAAAAAATGAAGTTTTGTGCAAATCTGTGGGGACCTTCACATCATAAAATGTGTTTTGTCAGATTGACAACTGTTAGTTGTGAGAACATATATCCTTCAACCCTATTTTTAACAAGTGCAGTAAGATGAGTTAACTGCCATCAGCTGTCACGACTTTGGCCTCCACTCCAAATCCATTTCATACAAAATTCTGGGGAGGAAATGGGTTTCATGCTGGAAAGAGAACATGAAGAAATGTGGGTCAGAGACTGTTCCACATTCAGTGCTTCTGTGCCAGAAACAGTCTGTAACTTTCTGCCTAGACTTTACAAATCAACGGCATCCTCTTTAATTGGACTTCTAAGCAAAAAAGAGCACAGCATAAATAGTGCTGATATACGATGCTCAGCAATGTCAGTTCACTCAAGAAAATGATCCTATTATCTCTTCCAAATCCTAATGGGCTGTTTCTGACCTTACGTCCTCTCTATTTCTACAAAACATAGTATTCTGTTTGGTTCTCATTGTGTGTTACAAGCCTGATTTCTTGGGTCTCAAGCAATTGCAGCAAGCTTGAAGGTTTTTTAGGTCTGTCTTTTCATGAAGATACTCTATGCAAGATTCAAAATCATAAACACAGAACTGAAATTAATGATGTAGACTCTAGTTCTGAAGAAATGTAGAACAAATGAAGTAACTTAGAGTGGCTGAAAGCAGAATCAAGACTTCCCCAAAGTTCAGAATGGGTATATTGGTAAAGTCTTATTTACTTTAGGTCTAATGAGATGCATTTTTAGATTTGAAATTGAAAATTACATTATAGTTTCTGAAACAAAGCGCTGAAAATTGAGTATTGGACAGGAATCTGCTTTTTTACTCTACCTCCTAGTCTCATGGATTGATAATTACTTTGCACCAACTGCCAAATCATTAAAGAGTGGAGTAATTTTTTACCTGCCTATGCTGATGAAAGGGGAAATGTTCTTATTTTCAGATTTTAAGCATCTCATGAGATGTGTAACAGCTTGAAACACTTCTGTTGCTACAGCCTGCTGGGTGCTTAAAAAACTGTCTTCTTCATATGTTGGGTTTTTTTGGGGTAATGTCTCTTGTTTCAGTCTGTTGTTAGTGCAGCGTAAGATATGCAGAATCATTTTACAGCTTTGGCTACTTCAGAGGGTATTCCTTCCTGCATCCATTTCTTTCTCAGAATAATTAAAAGCAGGGAGAATATCAATATTAAGAATAAATGCATTTTAAATGGTATTGTAGACTTAATTTTCAAAGGATGAAGATGGTAGTGGGTATTACATAGGATGACCCTTGCATGCCCAACTCTACTAGTAAGGAAACTTCAAGGGAGCCTCAGGTTGATTTCCTAACATGAGCAGAACTGGTGTGCAGCCATGCCACAGCCAATTCTTACTGAGCATTCCCCTCTCTGAATCCAGCCTGCCTAGAGACTGCATGAAAAACGCAGCAGTGCACTGCTCTCCATCTCCAGTGTTTGTATATTGCAATTAAACACCCATATTTAGAGATTAGGTTCTGTACTTTGTACTTCCTGTGGGTTTTTTCTGGTTGGTTTTTTTTTTTTTTCCCCTGCAATTTGCCATCTTAATATAGATATTCAAATCTATGGATATGTTCTCATAATTTTAGCAAAATTTATTGCTTGCTTGTTAAAATGATGTGTATTTGACCATTGTATGTTGGATGAGGTAAAAAGGAATGCCCTTGTGGTTGTGGTATATATTCTAGATATTTATGTAGATGTTTTATTTGATAACTGCCATTCTGCTTTAGCTATTTACTGGGGTTTTATTGCTTATTTTGCAATCAAATACAGAGACACAGGTGTACCAGGGGGCACTGAGGTATATTGCGTATGGTTTTACAGAACCATATTAGTGTACCTTTATCATTAACTGTCATAAATTGTGGTTATGTACCTTTTAAAGTAGCACACCTGATTATAGGTCAGGAATGCATTAAGAAACTTAAACATAAATTAAGTGCATGAAAACATTACTTAGGCAACCTTTCAGACTCCATTCAGTTGTAAACACTTGTTATTAGTGGTGAGAAAGGATAACTCTTACAGTGCTTTCTGTCTGAGGATTTAAAAAGGGGCTTTACAATGGATTCTTGTACCCATTTGCAGGTGAAAAGATTGAGACAGAGAGAAAAGAAGCAATTTATTCAAGGTCACCTGGAAAGGTAATGATACAGCCGGAAGGAAACCAAATGAATTCAGAGGTCTGGGCCAGTTCTCTAGTCAAGTGTGGTACTGCCTGCTTTGCTTCCAACTGTTCCTAGTTTCCTGAAGAAAACAAATGTATCCACTATAGTTTCCAGCCAGAATGTGGTAAGTACTCTGAGAAAACTTCTGCTGTGAACTTCCAGTTTTATTGTTTGCTTCTGGCAACATTACACTGTTAACCACACTGAGCCTGTTTTTTCCTTTTTTAGTTGATGCCACTGTAAATCCAGTGTTGTTTTTTGAAATGAATTGAGTTATTGTATATTTTTAACAATACAAATGAAGGTAGTTTGGCCCAAATTTTCTTCACTGGATTTCCTAGTGTTCTTCTTTTAAAGAGTGTGATGCAACCTGCTGCAGTATTTCTCATAGTCTGTTTATGTGAATGGTACCAAAAGAAAAATTAGAGGAAGGGCTTTAATTTTACAGTAAGTAAAGTTCTTACGCAGATTTAAGTTATTAAAAAGGGGGGAAAAAGGGAAAAATTCATTCTTTTTCTTGTAATTCTTGACTGTACATGAAACTGTTCAGTTTATTTCTGTGAATGGTATCCTGCTTCTTGATGAATTCCTAGAACTGCCATTATAGATCTTAACTTCACAAAGTCTGTTTCCTCTAGACAATGCTGGTTCTTGCTATGACATTAACTGCATTTATATTTCATGCTCTCTGATTAAATCCTTGCTAGTTAGAGTTAGTTGAAAATCTAACACATCCTTTTCACGTATCTAGTGGAGTTGGTAACTTTTATTTTTCGCTTGTCTCTCAGTCTTAGGTCTACTGAGACTTTTTAGCTGTGTCACTCTGTGACTCGTGTAGTGTGTATTAATGGGCTTGCAGATGACTTTACTAGGAATAAAGTATGGTTTTACCACCTCACTGACCACCACACTGCTTTTGTAAGTGGCATTAGTAAGCCACAAAGATCTGCAGACTTTCAAGCAGGATTTACTATGACTAATCATGATCCCACTGGACTTGACTGACATTTGGTAATGGCTTCAGTGCAACAGAAATAAGTCTTTAAGAATCAAATGTTTTCTGTGTTAAAAGGGTACTGCAGCAAGCTTAACAAAGAGGAATGGCTCTTTTGTGCACTAAAAGAAAAAAAAAGATCATGTGAAAAACAAGGGAACAAGCCAGTGTTTTAACTTATACGCAAGGACTTGCTAGATTGAATAAGCACAGACATCTAATTTTGATGCTTTCTAACTTATGCATACTTGACTTTACAACTCAGTAATACTTTTCAAGACAATATGTACATTATCTGAAATTGAATAGGTACCATTCTATGCTTTGAGGTTGTTTGGGTTTTTTTTCCATGAGACAATGCAATAATATACACAGAAGTGTCTGGTCTTGTGAAATTGTATACTTTTTCCTGAAATTTGCAAATTACGTATTGCTTTGTGTCATGGGTTCAGCAGTAGCAGTCATTTTTCTCCTTCTTAGTAGCTGGTGCAGCACTGTGTTTTTAACTTGTGG
>JAOEHY010020742.1:4041-29111 GCA_025447955.1 Psilopsiagon aurifrons
AGTTGCATTCTTTTGATTCTCCTTCCCATCCCTCCGGGAGCAGAGGGAAGAAAAAGGGGGAAGTGAGTGAACAAACTACGTGGCTGATTTATGGCTTAAGCCACAACATTTATTTAAATGTATTCTTGAAAATGTATCTTTCGTTTTGAAATGTCATTACAGTTGCTACATTCTGTGAACTTTTGACGTTTGATTAGCACTTTGCAACTGATTCTTCAGAAAGTGTCTGGATGGTTCCACATAAAAGACCTGCATCTGATACCTGTGCAAGAAGATATAGTAGTTGTGTTACAGTAGCATTTGTACAGTAGCTTTGGAAAGAGCTGGGATTGAATAATTCCTATTGTTCAGATTTCTGTAATTTTAAAGAAGTAATAAGTAATAGATCATTGATGATATTGTTACCTTTACCTGCCTAGAAAGTGAAGTGAATTATAACCTATTTCTTGGATTTTTGTCATTAATTGTGAACTCATTCCATGCCAGAAATGTTTTATACTACTTCAGTCAGAAGAGTACTGATATTATTGCAATTTCCAAGCTTTTCTGGAAATCATTAGCCTGTTTGCAATATAATCCATGATACAAGAAGTCACAAAGATTATAAAACTAAGGATATCTAAGGTGTTGATTCTCAAATGGGGTTGCTAATTTCTTAACTAATACTAACTTTGTCCTCAGAGTTCATGACACAAGGTGTAATACAATCGAATTAATACAATGTCTGCATTTTTGACAAAATTTACTTTTTAAAAGATCAGTAAACAACTATATACTTAAGCAAACATTTTATTGAACTAATTTATGATAAATTTACAAAGCTAATTAAATATGGAATGATGCAATGATCCAATCAAGTTCATTATTAAAAATTTGTCAATAAATCAATATGTGACATTATCGAAATATCAAATGAATATTGCAAGTAATCAGCTGAAATTACAAGGCTGACACTAGAAATAATTTTTTCTGGTAGTCAAGTGGGGAAAGTCTGGAAAGATCACTTTTAGTCTAAGATAGCTGGGGTTTTCAGGTATTATGAGTGCTGACCTAGTTTCTGAAGTTCTTAGGCTTTTGACAGGAAAGATCTGTGTTGGTTTCACTCAGAAAAGAAGGTAGCTGAGTCTTTGCAAATTCCACTTAGTAGGTTTTTTATTGATGCTTTGTTTTTACTTCCCTCTTTTGTAAAACAGCATTGTAACATACATTCTAAATATATATTAAGTGATTGATAAACAATGCCTATCATGAGATGTTCTGTAAAGGATGTTTCATAATTCAAGGGAAGAAATGAAAAAAAGAGCAGAGGGAAGAGAAGCTGGTATGCATAACTAGAAAAATTTTTGTAGCAATGACCACTCTTACTATTTACTATAGAAATGCACACGTGCTAGTGGAACAAATTTTATATATATATAAAAAAATCAAACAAAAATGCAGGACAGGTTATATATTGGGTACTTTTATATGGAACAGAAAAGTGTATGTATTGTATAACAAAAGAAATGTCTTTATACAATCAACAGAAGACTGGAGGGGTGAAATGACATTAAATCCTTCATGCCTTTGTGTAGAAGATCTACCCAGAAACTAAGCAAGATGTACCTCCAGTGTTTGCATTAATATAGGCAATTATTTGAATATATTAAAACTAAATATTTTGAAATATTCATATTTCAAAAAACTATATACAAATTTTCCTTCTGAATTGTCTTAATCTTTATTTTGACATTTTTCTTTTCACTTTGATTCAGAAATATTCACTGGTTGGAATCCAGTTAAATGGATCAAAGTATTGGTCTTACACTTTCACATCAAGCAAACTGTTAAGCCTTAAACAACAGTACCAAGTATCGTCACCAGTGGCCTTTTATTTGAAATCTGCTAATTTTACTATTCACAAATATTCTTCTTGAGCAGAAAAACTGGTTCAGAGATTTATCAGAAATGCAATTGAACCAGAAGAGATGGGACCTACAGCAAGAAGCAAAGATGTTTTATGAAAAGAGAGGCATGCAGAAACACATTCTGTTCCTTACACTTGCTTTGGGATTCATTACATTTCTTGAAATAAATATAAAAGATTACATTTTTAGTTGTGTAATCAAGCTTTTAAACATTTTCCTATCCATTTATGTTTGGAACTGAATTTCTTATTATGGAAAAGCCTTAGAGTGAAATCAGAATGTCAAAGTAGTTTTCCAAATTAAGATAACTGCCCATTTGACCTAAGGCCCAATGGCCTAGGCGTTAGCTATGACCACTAGGAAATGCTAAAAGAAGAATTTACGTCCCAGGGAGTATGCAGCGATTTATATTTCAGTGACTTTGTGATATAAAGAAAATAATGTCTTTTCTGACGGCAGGTAAATGTAAGCCTGAAGTTATATGATTGTCTATACTGAAGAGTTTCTCAGTTCAACTAAATGTGTGCCTGTATTTTTTGAGGGATTTGAACCTGCTTCCTGACACGTAAATACGTTTAGTATTGTCCTAGTTCTTTTTCTCCTGAATTGATTTTCTCATTTCATGAGTCTGTATTGTATTCTCCCCTGTCTTTCTCAGGTTAAAAAATTCCAACCTGCTCCATCTTCCTTCATGAAATGGTCTTTCAATTGTCTCAAACATATATATCTAGCTCCTAGACAAAGGAAAAATCTTGAAAATGATGAACTGATTTTTTTTTTTTTTGTTGGTTTTCTTTACTGTTAGAAAATATTCTTGCTAATTGACTAAGCCAAAATTAAAGCAAACTATAAAACTGATGCTGCATATTCTAGTCAAAGCAGCTAGGCAGTTGAGACGTAAGTCTGGAAGAAAACTGAGTAGGACTACAAGAGTAAAGCTGTATATTCATTTACGAAGGGACAACCTGACATTCTGGTTTAAGTTCTGTGAAAGAGGATGCATAAGCACATTGAATTGTATGGAGCTGCATATTATTAGCAGCACTTCAGCAAGCTGTTGCTGGCATATTTTAATTTGGTTTTTATCTCCCACACTTAAGCCAAAGTCATATTGCAGGTCTGATTCAAGAGTTCAATAGAATAGATTGAAAAGTGTTGATACATGTTGGTGCATCTATGATGTATATGTATTCATATGGGTTATTCTGTTGATAGGATAGAAATTGGGGTAAGAAGAATCCATGTCTAAGATAGAATGGTAATGGGAAGATCAGATGAAAAAAAGCCCAAACTAACAACAGCACTTTTGTTTTAGTGTGGTTTTGGGGGGTATTTTGGTTTCGGTGGCGTTTTTTTTTTTGTTGGTTTGGGTTTGGTTTTTTCTTAACCTTTGTCCAATACTTATTTACTGGATGAAGCTCAGAAAAGGGTAGATCAAAGCAGGCTGATCTGAAGCTGACATATAGTACACTTTATAAAGAAACTCTTTTAAAAATAAATAGGCAAGCAAACTTCAAAGTTAGCAACCAAGCACAACTCTAAGTCTTAATTTTCAGTTCACAGAGTGGATTGAGAAAGATTCCAATAGCAATGAAGTGGGAGAAATTAGATTTCTGTTTGATTACATCTGGAAACAAATTGGGTTTGAATTAGATTTGTGCTGCAAAACAAAGCTTGCACAGGGAATTGATCTATGTGCAGTTTTCAAGTTCACATTGAAGGTCCCTATTTTTAACAGTTGAGGTAGTGAATTAGTGAAGTACTTAATTATGTGCCAAAATGTATTGGTTTTATCTTTACCTTGCTAAAGGAGTGAAACTCTAGCTTTTCCAATTTGTTCATTCATCTGAAGAGAATAAATGTTGTGGATGTTTTCTTTCCTTTGAGAGGGCCAAAGATGAAAAATATGCATTTAAATTACCTACAAACACTGTAGTATGACTAATTGAATATGACTGAAATGTGTCATTCTTAAATATAAATCTTAATTATTTAAATTAATTTTAAATATAAATATTAATTATTTAAATTAATATTATAACAGAAAACTGCATTTTTCACACTTTTAATAAGGAAAATTTTGTGTGAAAGAGGATAAGAAGTGGAAATATGGCCAGCAATGCTTTAGAGTGCTTAGCTAATATGGTATTGTTGAACTTTGCTCTTCCAACAAACAGAATTTCATGCCATATTTTAAAAATATTTTAAAATATCCCCTATTTTCTGTTTTAATGAATAATGTAGTTTCACTATAAAAAAAGAAACTTTAATCTCTAGAGCAGAAATCTTTAGTTCGAGAACTTCCAGCACTGCAGATGATTAAAAAAAAAAATAAAAATTGACCTATGTTATGCAGTACACTGATGACACATTGTAGATCTATGATTACACATTGTATCCTCATATATTTAATGATAACCTCCCACACTGATTTGTTCTATACTGAAAAATCATTTTAATTCTGTGGCTTTTGTGATATTCATATCTTGACCATATGAAGCTTCATTAGTGCTAAAACGCTTGCAAATATTTTCCGTGACATCTTTTCTTCACCTTGTAAACAGATTGTAGGAATGCTAATAACACAATATTTCAAGAAACAAAAGAATTAAAAATAATTTCAAAATAAATAAGATGCCACTGCATCACCATTACTGTCATTGTAAGCTAGTTGAAGAAAGTGAAGTATCACACATAAAAGTACCTGGAGAGAAAATGCAAACATGAATTCTGGAGCTGTATAGTAAATACAGTATTGTTACACTTACTGTGTTTTAAGTCAGTAAACTGTGGTAAGCTAAAATTACTTGTTCAATATTGAACCAGGAATTATTCTCTCTTCTGAAATAGGAGAAGGATCAAAAAAAAGCCATGATTGTTTCTACATGTATTCTATTTTCAAAGTGATTTTTCAAAAATTCATACTTTTTGTTGAGTCAATAGTCAAAGATTACAGCAGAGATTTAAGATTTTTGCTCATGCAAGTACAGTATTTTCTCATTCGTACAAATCATACATTTTTTTAAAAAAACAACTCCTTCTATTACAAGAGTTTTAAAATTATTAATATTTTAATAGAACTTACCACATACAATTGAACATACATATACATCTACAGAATTTTGAACAGTTTGGTCTTGTTTCACAAGGTGAAAGCCGGGTTTTGCTGCATTACCCTGTGCACTAAAAAAATGCACAGACAGATGATTTTAAATTTTTCAGGTCTAGAATTCATGGAAGAATTCACCTGTTCTAGTGATGGTATTAATTAGACTTATTTTCAACTCAGAACAATTTTCACAAGAAAGAAGAAGTTGAATTAAATCATAATTCTTTTCGAAAGCAAAATAATCAAACTATATAAACTACAATTCATTCACCAAGGCACTGACTCACTGACTAAGTGCAATTAAAGGTCTTTATCCTCAGCAGTGATTTCAAACACTTAATAAGAAGATAGTGGACAGCAATTTTTGTGTTAATAGTAAAAATAATAATGAAATGTCTGCAAGTACTTAAGAAAATACATATAATCCTCTGAACTAACAGAAGTCCTTCTTTAGTGTAATAACTAAATATTTGGCCAAATATTACCAAAAGCTAAGTATATGTCACCACAATCTTGTTGAATTCCACCACACTTTACTGTGTATTCCCTTACAGTAAACAGTTGTCTTGATAGCTTTGGATATCTGTGATATTTCTTTACTTACAATAAAAACTTTAAAAGAAACATTTCATATAATTTCTTGGAGGGAAAAAAAAGAAAAAAGAAGAAGAAGAAGCTGCATTTTGTTCTGTAAGCTCGTTTTATTTGCCTTTATCATACCTGCGGTTTTTGACTTATTCATTCAGTGCAGAAATTCTGATGATGGATTTATGAAATGTCAAGTTTTCTTCCAAAGCATTCAAAACTGCAACACTGACTTCAGGACAAATGTATGCTATGTAGAAGGAATACATCAGTCATGGAAATGAGCAGGCTGTAAGTCCTGGTCAATACCTTACAGCCTATTAAACAGAGGAAAGGAAAGCAACTTTGCTTAGATTTATTATGACAGATTGTGAAAATGAATAATAGTAATGTATTCTTGTAGTCTTAGACTGCCAATATTAACATGAAAAATTATCAATCATTAATTCATCAAAGAAGGCTGAGTTTCCAAGTCTCAATTATTATTGAATCCCTCTGCTTAAAGGAATAGGAGATATAATGAAATAGATTTTGTGATTGAGCTTAATGGAGCATCTTACTGGGTTGTTATGCTAAAAAGCTTTCTTCATCACCAATAAAACTGAAGATTTAAAAAAGGTGCTTTATACTAGATCACAGAGATAATGAAAGATACCAGAAGGTCTCTATATAATGGACCTCCAGGAATCTGATTATGGGAATTTAATCATAATTCTTTTTGTCCTGGAAACAAATAAATCTTGTGTGATATCTAAGGAGAAAAAACAAAAACCAACCAACCAAACAAAACAAACAAAAATGCAAAAACAAAAACCAACCAAAAAAAAAACCAAAAATTTTTTCCAGTCTGAACATGTTAAGTTTCTGAGCTAGAACTGTTCCTTAAGGAGAAGTGTTGTAAATCATACATGGCAAATAACACATTTATTAGTTATTTCTAAATTCACTGGAAGCCCTCCTTTGACTCCCTTTAACTAAAACAGGATCTGAACCACTTCTTCTGTTGTTAGGGTGGTAGATTTCATGGAAAAGCAGCAAAACTTTGAAACTAATTGTCATCTAAATAATATAATCTACAACAGGAATAAAGCTTCAATGGTGCAAATAGCAAGTCAGACTACCCTGCTCAAAATGCCTATCTTTTCAAAGCTGGCCCATCTGTTCCATTGCTCACATTTTTCATATTTCCCATCAAGAGTCTGCATGTGTGTGTGTGTGTGTGTGTGTGTGTGTGTGTGTGTGATTTCTGTGTGTCTGAGTCACATTTCATTCTTCCCTGAAAACCAAAAAAAAAAAAGGCAGAAGATTAATTTCTAAGTTCATTAACTGCTGTCTACAAGTTGAAATATGACTGTCCTGGAAATATATATCTACGTATATATATAATATATATATATATATGTTACTTATGATAACTGCAGAAAAGTATTTCCAACCTAGATCTAGCAAAAGAAATATGCAAATATGTGTAATGCTGAGCACAGAAAGAGTCCAACTGGCTGTCACATTGTCATACTTCTACTGGAAGAAGGACTGCCTAGCTTTAACCCTCCGCTTGACTCCTTTTCCATAGAGATAGCTCATGAGGTGTGCTGCAGTGTATTATCACACTAGAAAAATATCCAAAGCACTTTCCCATCCATCTTGTAGCAACAAAGAGGTATATCAAATCATAACAGCATCATAGAGTAAGTAGAGGTGTAATCCAGCTCCTGTTAAATTGGCATAAGATTACCATAACGGAATTTACTGCCAAAAATAAAACATAAGGCACTTGTATGCTATATAATGCTGCCACATGCGAGAGGTGCCTGGTTTACCTGCGAGTGGCACAGGAGCTCACAGTGTTGTGCTCCTTGAAAACATACAGATTAATTCATTTCACTGTAAATATGGCAAAATATGTTTTTTTAAAAAGTTTCAATTTGTACTGGCTTTCTTATTAGCATGAGGGTAATCTCTGAGATTATACTTTTGATGACAAACACTCTGCCCCTTTTGACAGCAGCACTGCTTTTGAAGATTTTATCAGAGCAGTTCTTTAAATCAGAAAAAAAGTTACAATTTTTTCTCTGTTTCACCAAACAGTGTAAAAGTTAAATGTATTTCTTAGACTACAACAATATAATGTTGAAATGACAAGAAATGCCTTTAAAGTGTCTTCGAGGTTGAAAGCATATTAGGTTTACAGCCATTAGTCTGCATGTATGTGCTTTTATAAGAGTTTTTCAGTGCAGTATTGTATTTGATTGCTCAACTAAAAACAGTCATCCATTAACCCCCGGAGATTTAAATCTCCCTCAGCATGCTTGAGGCCATGTCTCTTATTCTGTCCCCATTATTTTAAATGTTATGGAAAGAACACTAGGACATACAGAAACATCCTAAGGTCACTCTTTGTCATTTTGATAAAAGTTACAGGAAAAAAAGTATGCCTCTTGCAATGTTACTCCAGTCTGCACATGGTAACATGAGGGAAGAATTTGGCATATCAATTCAAGGGCATTCATGGGTTGAGCATCTATAAAACAGGAAGCAAGTCTACGAAAAAGAAAAAACAAAAATCCCAAACCCACAGATACCATTATGCTTGTCAGAAGAGCCAGTATTCCCACTTTTCTGGAAGTGTGAGGGGATTTTACTAACTCCCCCAACCCCCTCTCAAAAAATGCAGAATTATAAATGATTTCACAGTGGCTTATTGATATTACTAGTCCTATTATTTAAGGTTTTCATTGAATTACAGTTCAAAATTGCCAGTAAGGGCTGGGTGCTGTACTTGTGGTTTGGAAGAATAAATTTGGACTTCAGATTTGAAGAACTCATAATTAAAAAGCGCATGAAATATACAGAGAAATCAGAAACTCAAATATACATACCAAGTTTGTTTCAAAAGCTTTGAAATATTCAGTAAACACATGACTACCTTTCACAGAATCATAGAATCATAAAATGGTTAGGGTTAGCAGGGACCTTAAAGATCATCTATTTCCAAAACTATCTTTTTTTTCTTCCCTCCTGACTGTAAAATATTTAAAAGAAACCCCAATAATTAACATTAATAAGCTGTTAAGAGTGTAGTCCATTATCAAATTTGCCACCAAAATAATTTACCTGAGGTACAAAATTATTTCAGCATATGAATCCTATCTTGCCATTTTTTAAAACAACCATGTAACTTGTGCAAATACATATGCAAAAATGCTCCCCAAAATCAAATGTCAAAGAAAATGTCCTTGTTTTCAGTATTGTCCTTTACTTCCAATTTATTGTCTCTATTTATTGACGCCCCATTTTTGTCTATTTTCTTAATATTTTTTGAGGCAGATATAATTGTGGGTAAAATTCTTTCTTAGATCAAGGTTCTCCGTCCACTGACATGAGTTGTGATTTTGGTTCCACATTGTCACAACAGTGATATAAATTGAGAACTTAAAAATACTGTTTCCTCATATATGATGTGGTCTCTCATAGAAAACAGTTTCAGTTAGTTTTACTTAACAAAGAATTGTGAATACTCCGGATACAATTCCTAAGCTTTATGTAAGAGAAATATTTTATCTCCTGTCCACAAGGCAGAAATTTAACTTCTTAGACTATTTCCTGTGAGGTTTTTATTGTTTAACTTGGTCTTAATAAGTTATAGTGAAAAACCACCAGTGTGCCCAAATATTTTACATTCCTTGCTTCATTTATATGAACGAAACCAAACAAAAAGAAATTGCAACAAAGCATGTCTCTAGAGGCACTTCAGACTGAGTCAGCTATTGCAGTGATTTTAAAATAGTTGTTAAAACCTATGGGTATAATTTTAATCATGGTTACACCACTTTATACAGCAGATACAGTACTGAAAGGCTTAATTAATTCTTGATTCCAAAACATTTAAGAAACCTTGGAAAAAAATACCATGTGAGTCCAAAACATCATTGTCTGCAGTGGTGACACACTGGCCTTAATATTTTGCTTGGTAAAAGAGCTAATCATTTATCTGCTGAATTTTGTGGGACTTTTTCTTTTTTCCCCATATTAGATTCAAATTCAGATAAACATAGCTCTCTTGGATAAATCAGGCCAGCTGGACATAAAGGCTTATATGCATGCTGCCTTTCCACTCAAGCATATAATGCAACACTTTGCTATCTCCATTAAAAGACTTACTTTGTACCATATCATGCATTTCATAATATTTCCATCTAAATGCAGATTTTTCTGTTCCACGTGTAGTCAAGTTTTCCATAAAAATGCCAGCAGGAAAGAACATTGAAATTCATTTTGCATATTAAAGAAATCTCTCCTAGATACCTTATTTGTTTTATCAACTCAAGCAATAAGCAAGAAAATTAGAGTTTCAGCAACAACGGAGAAAAAATTTATGATTTTATCAGACTTGCTTTTTTTCTCCTCTGCTTAGGCAATATCCAGACTCTTAAGAGCAAGTAATTTTACAGCTTTCCACTAATAAGTGACATAAGTCCATCTGTATCATTTAACCCCAGTACATTAGTAATATAAGTTGCCAAATGCAAACTTCACTTTGAGTAGCAGCCATACTGAATGCTTTTCTTCCCAGCACGTTTAATACCTGTCTCATAGGAATCTGTTTCCCTTGAAAGCATTATTGCAAATATCGTAAGATTTTCTGGTATAGCTCTCTGGTGTGCACATTTTAGGAAAAAGAGGAAAAAAAAGGTAGAGCAGATTAGATAGCAGAGCTGTCAGTGCAAACACTGTTCCAATTCTAAATAGGGAAGACAATCACAACTGTCGTTGTCAAGCTGCATAAATATAGCTGGAATAGATTTATACTGTAATAAGTTGTTTAGAAGAAATTTTTATGTTGACATTAATCAAAAAATAGAAAATAATGCAATTCAAATTAAAAATTAACACAACAGAAGATGATTATTAGAGCTTAGAATGTGTATGTTTATATATAAATATTCTTATAATTCAAAAAGATACAGCAGATATTTGACTTCTGCACATTGATTTTCTCTATTGTATGATTTCTTGCAAACATAATATTTGTGGTTTAGAGAAAGACTCTTTTTCGTACCAAAAATAACGGTATGAAAATGAAAAAAAGTGGCCTACTTTTATGTCCAAGCTTGATTTATTATTTTTATGAAGTCCTCGCAAACCACTTGAAATTTTAGCAAATCAGCTATACAACATCATCCTCTCATTACAGCTGTAGTACAGAACATGCAGATGCGTGTGATGGTTCCAGGGCAAGGTCTGCAGAAAGCCTGCAATTTTTCCTTCTTTATTTCAGGGTAGCTCCTGGGATGCCACAAAGTAACAGAACCAGGCACAACTTGATCACTACTGGCCTGGACCCTGCCAGACTTTCAATTTTATTTTGACTTTGCACAGAATGGGAAATGCTTTTCTACACTGAACCATCAAAGCAAGGAACATGCAGCAGGAAGCCGAGATTCTCTTTGGCTCTACATATCTCAGTTAGGGAAGCCCAGGTTGGCTTCCCTGCAGACTGCCTCGTGGGAGGATCAGTGGCTGTCACTGGCCCTCCGCTTCCTCCAACCAGCAAGCAGTGATGCAAGGTCTTCGTTCCAACAGGGAAGTTTTCTCCTGTCTAAGTTTTCAGACCATACAGCCTCAAAGCTGGTACACACTAAGTAAAATTTCCACCATAGACAGTGTCAGCCATGAAAAGTGCAGGGAAGTTGTATGTTTCTTTTATGGTCTTTGTTGTCACTTTCAACAATGGCAGAATTATTAATAAAATCACATAAATTAAACTAAGCAGAAAAAACACTTTCCAAGATCTCACAGCCTTTTGCCAAATATAAGTGAATTTATCTCGCCATTCACTGGCTGGCTGGTATTTATCTCTTTGTAACTAACTATTCTGATTTGTGTGGTGTTTTATTTTTCGGAGAATACTATTTATATACCTTAATCATCATCACAGTTTATTAAAATATTCTTATCCAAATCTGCTATGAAATCAAAGTAATATGCAATTGTGTGTAATAGAGGGAAAGAGCAATTTCTGGATCAGAGCACATTTAGGTTGCTGCAAGACAATCATCTTAAATATCAAAATAAATATTAAGTTCATTAACATTCACAAATACTGTAAGGTTGGTTTAAAATTCATCAGAATAAAGAATATATTTAAAATTAAAACTATTCTGCCTTTATTCAAGCACCAGAGAGAACAAACAAGATTCTCTCTCCTTTTCACAGGAGAGTTGTGTTGCTGAAAGTTTCACGTGATGTAGCAATTGCTTGAAATTTAAATGGTCAGAATAGGGAGTACTGGTGACAGGAAGCCTCTGTGAGAAGAGTACACAATGGTTTTTATAGTCATGGTCAGACTGATGTGTTTGGCAAGGGGCCACCAGGCTAGTTGGGGCTAGAGCATTTGTCCTCTGAGGAGAGGCTGAGGGATGGGACTGGCTAAGCCTGGGAAGAGATAGCCTGAGGGGAATGGCAGCAGCAGATGGAACCTGTAGGCAGTTGGTCAGGTACCTGAAACGTTCTGGTTGAAATATAACAGAGACCTTTTCAGTTTATGAACCAAATTTATCCCTAAGGAGTTAATTCTGTTATATCATTTCCCCAATTCATTTGTGTCTGAAAATAATGAGGAATTTTAATGCAGAAGAAAATATTAAAAGACGAGACTTGAAGAAAGGGAGTAAATTCATCACTTGAATGTAAAGGAGCTGGTGCTTACATTAGACTCATTTGACATAACTGGCAGTTTCTCAGGACAACTCTCCATCTGCATGACTACAAGAGATATAGAGTAAGAGCAGGGCTCATTGATTGTGCTTGCAGTTGGAGTCCTGGCACATTATAAAAACTCCCCTGTCCTTATTTCCACAGAAAAAGGGTTCTGCTTTTTGCTAGCAGCACATTCTGGGCAAATCACATCTGCTACTACCACAGCAAGACCTGCTCACATTGCAACATGCAGTACAGCCATAGCACTCTGCTGAGAACAGGACTTCTTCCCTGATGAGACTGAAGCCATTTTAGTGTGATGTTAATTGGTTACGTAAGCATTTTTGAGGTGGGGAAGGGGTGACTCACAAGGATAATGGCCTGAGGGGGCCTCAGATCTATGTCATAATACCCTGGGGTGTAATGATTTCACTTCTTTCCCTCCAATGATTTTTGTTTTAACGGTCTAATATGTGCCATATAAAACAAATACCAAAGAAGAACAAAGACATTTTATTCATTCTTTAATTTCTTGGTTTTCCCCCATTTTAAAATACTATGTGTTGCTCGGAAAAGATGCATCTGCATCTCTGTTGCTTCTGATGAGAAAAGTGAGAAAGAAGAAAACAGAAAAAAGAGGGAAGGTCCTTTCAAAGAAGAATTAAAATGATTTTTTTAAATAGCCATAAAACAAAATCTCTGAGTGAGAATTTCCCCAGTATTTGCGAATATTCCATCGCTGGTGGTGTTCAAGGCCAGGTTGGGCAGAGCCTTTGGTGGCATGGTTTAGTATGAGGTGTCCCTGCCCATGGCAGGGGGTTTGGAACTAGATGATCTTAAGGTCTTTTCCAGCCCTAACTATTCTATGATTCTAAGATTCTATGATTCTATTTGATTTTGTGTTGTTCTAAAATACAGTTGCTCACATGTATGTCTTGCCTCATTTGCCAAGTAATTTTAAACTGTTTAAGGCTGATCTGTCTGTTCCCAGTCACTGGGTTATGTACTGAGTAACAAAATCAGAGTTCTGGTCCACCTTCTAACTCACTCCCTGAGAGCACTGAACTACAATCCCAGCACAGCGAGATGGTTTTCATACGGATGCAAGCACAGTAGTAACAAGGGATCAATACAGTAGTGAGTTGACCGTGCAAAGACATACTTTTTTCCTTTGTTCGCAGCACCAGCAGACTGGGCTAAAGCAACATGGTAATCAGTATCCTCACTTCAAAGAAGAGGATGTAAGAATGGAACCATGGCAGGCAGACAAAGCGTTGTGTATACACCAAGAGCTTGTAGCAGGTTGGCTAAGGAAACCTGGGAAGCTGAAATCATCAGGTAGTTGCTCAGAAATAGGTTGAAAGAGACAAATACAGGCTGTCTAAACACAAAAGTTTTCAGTGAGAAGATTTTTATTTGGGAGAATGATATTAAAGTCAAACAGATTGGGAACTGAAACTAACACTGCATCAGGAAACTGGAGGAATTATAATGGGTCAGAGGATGGAGAGCAGGACAAGAATACACTGGATGTGAAGAGTACACTGGACGTGAGGAGAAACTGAATGGTGAACAGGGTGCATAAGGACAGACCACAGAAAGAAAGTTGGAGAATCTGGGGTAGAAACAATGTTTGGTATTGGTAACCATTTGTAAAAATCATAAATTAAAGTGTATTTCTATACAAAAGTAAATGTATCAATTTCTGGCCCTTCTGTAAACTAAGAACCTGAGATTGCAATCTCATAATTAAGTAGGTAATGACGGAAGCTGTGAATACTCTAAGCCAGGTAATGGCTTATGGGGATGTTAACAAATTTGTAAGTTTTGTTCATTCACGTTTGTCAAAAACTTTAAAATCCAGTTCTCTTTCTTCCTCCACTCTAATATAGCCAAGTCACAGTCAGTGAGGATTTTCAACACTAAAAACTGAGAACTTGAAATGTAGGAAACAGTTTAGGTGTTACACTTCACTACTTCGTTGTGCACCATGACCTTGTGGAAAAACAGACACACAGACTGACTATTTGGTCTTTCTGATATTACTTAGGTATTAGTTTGCCATCCTGAACTGCATTCACTAAAAGATACTTCAGGTGTGAGACTGTAAACTCCCCAGAATTATTTTAATTGATCATTTGTTTTGATTTCCCTCAATATAATCTCCACCTTGTATGGGATCACTATTCTTCATTCAGGCACAACTAGCCTTCATCCAAACATCCAAATATTCCTGGCCAACATTTGATGCCATCTTCCTGTCCCTGGCAGAGAGAAGTGCGATGAGAGCTGTGTAGTGGCTACACTAATTTCATGATGTCTCCAGTATTTCTAGGATCTTTCTGTAGATGTTGAATAGGTTTAAAGAGAAAAACGACAATTGTGAATTCAGATGACAAGCATGACATTTCATGTAACATTATTAGAGCTATATACACCCAGAAAGATGTTAGACCATTTTGATAACATCATTATGCAGCCTTGCCATTTCCTTCAGTAAGGAAATGCCATTTCCTTGCCATTTCCTTCTCATGATCGCTGTCTGCATCAAACGTTGAGAAGAGGTCAGCAAAGATGAGAAATGATGCCCTGCCCTCCACTTCCTACCATCAAGAAATCACACATCACTGCCATCAGCATCTTGAGATCTGGGTTGTAATTTGCATTAAAGCTTGGACACTTGCTAGAGCCTGGTTGTTTCCTGCCCAAGTAGTCTGTCATTGCTATGAGAACATCGCACAAAGTATCAGTAATGTTCTGCCCTCTGTGGTGGTGCTGCTGTCACCAAGACTCAAGAATCAATAGGAATGACTGAAGCTGGTTTCTGATTTCTTTCTTTTCACTAGTTTCAGGTTGAGACACATGGTAGAACACTTCTCTGTGACTGTGAACACAGAGGAAGGACCTCAGTAACAACCAAAAACAGGAACCTGCATCAGAAAATGGTCAGTCACAAAGCTCTAGTTTGTGACAGACTGGGGATAAAGTAAAATGAAAATCTGTCTACTGGGCACCAGGCCAGTATGCAAAAATGCCGTTTTGGTTTGTGAGCTGTGTCATTAACTGCAGATTACGCACCATGTAAAATCCATCTTCGGTGATATGAGAAAAGCTCTATAAGAGAAAACTTTCAGATTTGTGCTGTCACTCTGGGTTTCATAGAAATGGTGGCCAGTAAAAAGGTTATGCCTAAATTCTGGATGCAACAATTAGCAGCATTCTGACCACTTCCATTGCTAGAGAAATATTCTGAAGATACTCGGAAATTTTATAATTCTGTTTATAGTTTTTTCTGGAATTTTACTTAGGAAACTGATTATAGCAGCAGTCCAATGAAATTAACATTTCTTCTTGAGAAAATGAAGAAAACAGAGGGGAGGGGGAAGGAAGAAGGAGGAAGAGAAGACAGATTATCACAACAGATATGCATAGCAAAGCATGCCCAGGCAAAAAAATAAATAAAATTCTAATATTTGCAAAATGTGACTGTTGATCATACATGTCAATGAAAAGACTGTTTAGAAGAAAATGCTCAATAACTGTTGAAACTTGTTTTGTTACCTTGAAAAAGCCAGCATGTAAAATCACAAGTGCCTGTTCAGTCTTTGGCATATCAGATGCTAATTTTTTCTGTCCCAAGATTATTAGCAGTAACTCAAGACATATCAGAGACAATGTGACACTATTGGGTTTAATTTATTAAGCAGATCAAGTGAATGACAGACTGTGGGAGGGAATGTTTTTCATTCACTTATGCACGCATGTCAGGTGGGACCTGCCGTGGGTGCCTCTCCAGTGAGAGTGTGCATGGGAGAGGGGAGAGGAAGCACGTCTCCAGCCAGCTACTGGCTCTGGTTGTCAGTTTGGTCCTGAAGCAAAAGGCTGTGTCTTCAGATCCTCTATTCCTGCATAGTGCCAGACATCCATGCAGTGGTGTTCCTCACAGTTTTGACAGCAAGGGTTTCTTATAGACAGATGCTAGCACAGGCTGCCAATCACATCAGTCCACAATGATATTACAGGACAACTTTCCAGGAGTTTTCAGTGTTCTCCTGTCACTTGCTGATCGTAGTCCACACCAGTGCTCCTTACACTCAGTTCTTGATTGCACTGCATTTTAGTCGATATAGGGCCATGTTGCTCTTATGTTAAAGAAAAGCTTGTAAACCCCTTCAAGTAAAATATCTGCTACCTAGAGGCTATTCAGAAATGTAGAAGAATGTCTCTCCTGGAATCTAGTGACACCTTGGATACTGTTTTTTCTCTTGTTCCCAGGGACTTAGTAAGACAATGTATCACATACGTCAGCATGAATTTTAAGACACCGAGCTTTTAGATGGAAATGCATAAACACATCTAGACATCCAAGTTCACTTTAAAGTCCAGAGAGACAGCTGGGTGTCAGGAAATGTGATTCACAGATATGGGTATGTTGAGACAGACATCAGGGTGTATGGAAGCCACTGCGAAAGTCAAAACAGACATGCAGGGATCTCTTGAAGAACACCTTTACGAAGAGCGTTACTGTTTAGGCTCTTGAAGACTGGATGATAAATTTTTAATTCAAAGAACATCTGAAGCCATCTCATTCTCTCCCATATGAAACTTTATCTTAATTTTTCTCAGGTCTGGGAGCTGCCATGCCTTTTTTGTCTATACTCAGAGCCTGACTTCTTAAATGATAAAAGCAGAAATTATGTATTGTTTTCCACTAGCAACTTGGATAATGAATCAACATTCAGATTATTTTAATCCCCAGTCCTAGGCTTCTGCGATTCTGACATGACTTTTTCCACCCCTACAGTTTTATTGGCTTTTTCTCCGGAGAAAAGGAAGTTGTACTCCTTTAATGCTCTGATCCAAGCTGATACAAGTCATGCGCCAAGTCATATCACAGATATAAGGATACTTTTTTGGGGGAGGGAGGGAATAAAGAGGAGATAGCAAGTCAACGGACTTGTATGAAGTGGAAATAGCAAGTCAAAGGAGGGAACAGGAGCAACTAAGTTACACACATTAATATAATACCTTGGAAAACAAAGTGGACACTCAGATATTTGAATCTAGTGAACTGGCGAATATAAACATTGTTCACCATCTAGGGTACACTTTGTCCCCCATTCACCTTCAAAGGCAGTGTTTAGACCTATTAGGGGATCTCAAGATTAAGGGATTTATGGCCTCTATTCTACAATTTAAAGCCATTAAGAAATAACTACTGAAATTGTCACTGGAGTTTGATCCAACATGTCTGTTAACATGTCTGTTGCCATAAACTCCAATACAAAATCTATTCAGCAATGAAAAGGTTTTGTTCTATCAGGTTTTACCCCGCAGCTGGCATAGCTGGATGTACACACATGGATGTTCATTAAATCTCAGCTGACTGATAGTCAGAAACTTATGCTGTAGTCATGTTCAACAGCACAGGCATAACTTCATTTGAAAACTTAAATCAATTATCAAGCAACTGTATTTTACTTCAAGTCACAGATTTTCACCATTCGGCTACATAGATGACTAGTTCAAATAGGTTAAGAGAAGCTTTTAAAAGTTATTTTCAATTGATGAAGTACTCAAATATTTAGGTTTAACTAACCCATTTTCTGTTTTATTTCTAACTTGCAGGATTTTATATCCAAGCCAAAAAAAAAAAAAGGAAGTTAAAATAAGGGTTAAGCACACTGATGTGAAAACTGAAGTTTAAAAATACATCTAAAACTTTTTTCTGTTTTCCATTTTACCTGGAAATCTTATAAGAATGCATAATATAAAGTAGAGAAATTTCCATCAAAAAAATTATGGACTGAAGGTATTTAAATAACAATACTACCATTTAGACATTTTCTGAGTAAAAAGAATTTTCAGGCTTTTGAGATTCATCTTTCACTAGTCAAAATGTAGCTTCTGGCAGTTTGCATGCTGCGTTGCCAGATTAAATGATAATGTTCCTTCGTGAAAGTGTTACACTGCAGAGAAAAATTAAAGCCTTGGAAAGAGATTGTTGCTTCTCCTAGAGTCTTTTTATGATAAGTTAATGACCAGTAAAAAGGGCTAGAAAAAAAATCACCAAATCTTGGAGACACAGGAACTGAATCTTTAGAAGACTTTTTCACAAGCTCTGTCTCAGCAGTCCTGGAGATATGAAAATAAATTAGGAAGGGATCACAGCTTATCTACTCATTTCTCATATCGGGTGGTCACCAGACAACTATTACAGGGTGCAAGATGGCAGTAGCCAAAGTCATTTGCCTGAATGTCTTCAAACCATATGTAATACTCCAAGGCTTCTGCTTCTTGTGGCTCTGATTATGGACAATAGCAAATTACAAAGGTGTCTTCTGCTAAGGTTGAAAGAACAGAATCCTCCAGAACTTTTGAGCTTCAAAATAGTCCTTTTTTTTTTTCTTTCTTTCTTTCTTTTTAAAGTGAAACAATGATTTTTATCTTCTACCATCCACTCAGCAACTAGTACTCCAGTCAAGAGAAGCAGATAGAGCTCAGATTTAGATACATAAAACTGAGATGGGTCAGGTGTTTTAGAGCATGGAATACAGCAGGATCCTGGTGGGTCCCAATATCTATCAAACTCAGGCTCTGCTTGGTAAGCCTGAGTATTGTCAGCTAACCTAGCCAAGGTGCAAATGACTTCCCCTATCTTTCACTCTTGCATCTTGGCATTGGCTTGCTTTCTTTCACAGCACAGGTGCTAGGGACATATGTTCCAGGAGTGCAGGGGGATTTCAGAGAGCAGGAGAGAAAGCCTAGAGAAGAGACAATGGGGTAAGGCAAAACAGTCCGAAAACTTCACCAAAGATTTGTGCCTGAGTTGTCTTCAATAAAAAACTAAGAAATAATTGTTCATTGCATAATGCGAGCTTCAACATTGCGCCACCCATTTCTCTTATGCAGTTCTTGGAGGTAAGATTCTAAGTGGAAAACATCACCCAGAAATGTGATACCTTCTGCCTACGAAGAATCCTGATCCTAAACTGTATGTAATCAAATATAGGGAATTCAATTGACTTGAACTTCTACATAATTCAGGGTTGAGTGTTTTGCCACCTTTTTGTGGGATGAGATAAGGAAGCCAAGTGACTACACTAGATATGGATTATTCAAAACCTCCGTCTCCCTGTATTGTCCTCACTTAAATGTGAGGACAAAGTCTATTTAGAAGGCATGCACCGGGGTGACTATCCCAGCTTGTTTAGAGGTGAAAGGGAAAGCATAAGTTTCCTTAGGTGAAGGGCATCAATAAATTCTGGACTGCACTGATCTAAATACTCTCTATTGGATCAATGATTTACCATCATTTTCATTTATTTAGCAAATACTCAGTAGTCAGCTTGATAACTTGTTCTTGCTCCAGCTACTACAGATGGGTTTTACCTCCATCAATTATTTTAAATGATTAAATACTCAAAACCAGAGAAAGTATGGAACAATTTAAAAGAAAAGAATCCTAATGAAAAGCCATCATTTTTCATACATTGTTATGAGAATGTTCCAACACCTGTCAACATAATAACTAGAGAGGAATTAAAATATGCATGTACACTTTCTGTTTTAAACTATAATGTATATATATACTCAAAAAAGGATGAACTGGAAGGCTAAAATGAATTATACAAAGCTCTGTATTTTCATAGGTGGGCACCCCATCACAATTTCCATTTTCCAATTTAATCTGGTTACACTGTCATACTTTAAAACTTAATATGTGGTGCTCACTTACTGTAGGAGAAAGAATGTTGAAAAAGAAGACAAAAAGTGCTGTTATAGTATTATATATCTACTTGGATATAACTCATTTAATAATTCCAATAATAAGAATAAAAAAATGCTATTGTTTTTGTGAATACTGGGATAGTACTAAGAATAGATTTCCTTTCAAATAACAAACAGCATTCTGCTAATGTGAAGCCAAGAAACTGCATGCTGTAAAGCTTAAAATGAAAGTACGTATTAAGCCAAATTAAATTGCCTTCCTGAATGGCCTGATGGTGAAGCTGCTTTTATACAGGACTGAAAGGTGCATTGGAAATCTCCCAGATTGAAAATACATAGTTTTGAATTTTCTCTTCTCAGAACAGCAGTTTCTCCTTTCTACTGTAAATTCATTGTTAGGGCTTAGAATTTGTTCTCAAATATAGGTGTGCAAATGTGCTTGTATTTCTATCAAGAATTTAGATGCTTTATTACACATTCTCCAGTGACTTAAAATAATGTAAATGATCTTCTACAAGACAATGTATAATGTATGATAATTAGTTTGCAAAGACTGTGTTTAGACCCAAGCTCTCATCTTTATGCTTGAAGTGAGCAACAGAATGGTTTTGCAGTGGCTGCTGTATTCACTGGTCTAATAAAAAGATTTTGAGCTGGAGCCAGATAGTGAGCATGAATTTGAATTGAAGTATTCCCTATTATTTTCATCATTTCTGGCATAAATGTGCATAGCTAGTGACAAAGTACACTGTTATAAGTTATTACTTATAAAAATGGGCATAAGCAGTTTAGGATTTAGCTTCTCCAGGAAGACAGAAGCATTTTTGTTAGCATTACTAATTACTGACAATGATTTTTGGATGAGAATCTGTTTTTCTCTCCTTGATACAGTTTCCTATAACTGCTTAAGTAGAGGTTGCGTTCTATGCTTTCATCACTCTCAGATGTTTTCTCCATTTGCCTGGCTGAATTTAAATGAAGTGTATTTCAGTTAGAAGTTTCGCAAAAGGATGTCTCTGGTTGGTGCTCTCTGACTTCACTGCAGACTGATCTCATATTTTTTGGACTTTTCCAAGACTTTTCTCTATTAGATTTTGGAAACCCACTCCTTTTATTTTTAAACAGATTTCCATACAATAGTCATCCAAAAGATACTGCTGTTCAATCATTTGACACTGAAATAGATATTTTGAAATTCTATGTAATATACTGTTATTATCACCTATGCTAGAAGGAGTAGCAAGCTTCTAAATTATTATCCCGTACGCTTAGTCTTTGGTTTACCTGAAGTTTGTGAGTTCCTGCAGGCAAAGACAATTTTTGTGCATTTGTTTCAAGATCCCATGTGGTCATACCAGATGAAATGAAAAGTGTAATTTCCGCAACAGATCTCCTTCATGTTAAATGGCAGTCCTTGGCAAGTCTGGTGAATGCTGGAGATTGAACAATAAAATTCGTTGTTAATACATACCTCCTGCTGCTTAGAACTCAAACCACACAAACATTTATAGAGTTTGGGGATAATGGAAAGTGTCTGTGATTGATTTATGCTACATATCACAATGCATTAAATTTTTATACATGTGGTACAAATATGCTGAACTATAAATGCATTTTTTTCTGTAGAATTCTCATTCTATTATATAACACCATGGATAAACATTATCTACTCCTCAAAACTGTTTATATAGCATCTCTGGGACAGCTTTTTTGCTTGCCATACACTATTTTAATATTTGCATTTTCAAAGAACTATTTGCAAGTGCTTATTTTATAACAGATAAAATTGTTTCCACATCTGGTTTGAGGTGTTGTGTTGATTTGGTTTGGGAGTCTGTTTGGGCTTTTTTCCTTTGGTATTATCCAGGCCTATTGTACGTTTGATTTATTTCCTCTTCAAAACTGCTGCTAAATTCTGTTTGCTTTGCAAAAACAGAAAGCTCAGATCATAAAATCTCCCATTTCTCTAATTTAAGCAAAAATAAGAAAAAGTTTTTTCATTACATAGCTATTGTTAAATATGCTGTTTTCACAACTAGCTGCACCACTTAATAGGCTTTCAAGATTCAGCATGTGTATGTACAAGTTTAATGTTTACACCTTGGGCTTTGATTTAATGAAGACCTCATTTCCTTTGTTAAAAACTTGATATGAAGATGGTTCACCAATCATGAGCAAAAATGGCAACATAATCTACATTTTTCATAAACTGTATATAGAGTAAGTTATCAATAAATTATACATGACCTTAGTATTCTTCTACCTAAAAAAAAAAAACACCTGTCATGGTTTAAGCCCAGCCATAACTCAGAACACCGCAGCCACTCTCTCACTCCTTCCTCCTCCGCTCCCCTGCTCCCAGAGGAATAGGGAGGAGAATCAGAAGAATGTAACTTTCACGGGTTGAAATAAGAACAGTCCAGTAACTAAGGTATAATACAAACCACTGCTGCTACCACCAATAACAATAATGATAAGGGAAGGAACAAGGGAAGAAAATACAACTGCTCACCACCCGCTGACTGATACCCAGCCCGACCTAGAAGTGATCTAACCCTTTTGGGTAACTGCCCTCAGTTTATATAATGGGCATGACATGGTGTGGTATGGAATACCTCTTTGGTTAGTTTGAGTTGAGAGTCCTGTCTCTTCTTCCCCATAGCTTCCCCTCCTCCCTGGCAGAACATGCGACTCAGAAAGTCCTTAGTCAGAGTAAACATTACTGAGCAGCAACTGAAAACATCAATGTTATCAGCATTGTTCCCAGGCTGAAAGTCAAAAACCACAGCACTGCACCAGCTACTAAGAAGGAGAAAAATGACTGCTACTGCTGAACCCAGGACAACACCTTAGGTGCTTGTCATCTGAAACTCCTTCTGAAAATACTGCTTATCAAATTATTTTAACTTAAAAGAACAAAATAACAAGAACCAGTCATCTATATTTGTGTTCATGTATATGTTGGCTGCTAATGTATATCTATATGGGTGAAGCTGTGTATTCTAGACGTTCACACACAAAAGAATGCACACTCTATATAGATAGGAATCACATTTCTTACTTTAGCAGATGTACAAGGTGTATCTGAGGTACAAAAAGTAAGAAATATGCTTCCTGTAGTCACAGGTCTTTATTTGCATTTACAACAAATGATTTCTTGCCTTTCCCTGTGTAAATGCAGAGAAACTCCATTGAAACAACACACATAAGCAAAAAGTTGAATTTTGCCTTTAGCTTTTATAAATATTCTGAGGTGTAGTTTGGATATAGAAAACATATTGATTTTTTTCTTTTTTAAATATGTTTGCCATTTTTTTATTCTTTCCAGACAGACAACTAGCCTTAGCTGCTGAAAAAAGAGTACTACCTGGGACTTTGTTTGATGTGGTGCTTCCACGTTCACTTTTACCTCTGTAAGTCCATTGGAGATATGCTTGCAGCACATCCACCTCCAGAAATACGTATGGCCATTTCAAGTGAAGTCCAGGGATAACAGCTGCAGCACATCCCCAGAACAGTGACTGCAGATGTTATTCAGTGGGGATCTTGCCCTGGATCAGTGGTACTGAACAGAGACTGATGGTTATTGTCTCCATTATGCAGGTCCTACAATAGATTCTCCTGCCTCCTAAGTCCATATATCGGCGCCAATTCCTGCCACAAGTGGTATCCCCATGAGCTCTGCTCTACATGGTTTAGAGCTGGCACTCATGGAGCTAGTGTAGAATAGGTATTTCCTCTCAAGCAAAGTTGGTTTCATTTTATTTTGCTTTCTTGGACATTAGCTGGTTTTGACTTTACAGTACTAGTTACAGGAAAAGGTAAATAACCACATCCAAACAAGATCTGAATTTCAGTTTTGAAGCAAACACTTTTGTCCATTCTTTTACTGCAGAACCTGCAGGTAGTGCATTACATGAAGTTCTGGTCATTTGTAAAATCACAGCCTATACAGTTACTCTCCATTTGACACCAGCAACTTTAAATTATCTGTTCATATTCTCCTCTCGAAAGCTGAGCCTAAAAAGAGAAGGATTTACAAGTGCATTCTGTTGCTATTTCTTTGTCCCATCATTAAAATGAGGTTGTAAATCAAACAGTACATGGATTTCCCTTTTGGCATATTTATCCCCTACAGGTCATTACTGTGTGTGGGCAGAAAGTGTTGTTGCACTTCAAAGCTATTGTCAGCCTTCTGTTAGTGGAATTACAATTTAGGCTCTGAACAGACCCATACTTGATTAAACATTTATCATTTATAACTTTTTTTTCACTGTAAAAATATAAATGAGTTGAGAGTAGAGAAAAGTCTGTTCTTTTACATAAAAAATAAGTAGGAGTTCTTTTGGTATAATGTTTCAAGGAAAAATACACAGTGCTGTCTGCACTAATATTAACATGATATTGTTTTTTGATAACCCTTGTTTATTTTGCATTAAAATAATAAATCTCAAAATCTCAAAAATCTACTGACCTTAAATCTGAAAATATACTTTTCAAATTAAAAGACACAAACACATGGCTGTTACTGTATGGAAACAGATCACTGAACCATACAGTTTTTCCAGAAAAACTAAAAAAAAAACCAATATGATGCATTTCAGAAAGGAGTATCATTCACGGAGAAAGACAACAATGTGGACAATTTCCTGTTTTCCTCTGTAATGATTGTATTATTCCCCGAAACATAACATATGATTGCCATCATTTTTACATGGATAACTAAAAATGTTACTGGTGATAAAATTATTCATTCCTTCTTAAAAAATACATCTATAGCATCTGCCTTTCCTATTTCTCTGCAGCTATAAAGATCTCAGGTTGGACACACACAGTGTAAAGGAAGACATACTTGCTTCTACATATTTTCCCTGCCCATTTTCTCTGGTGATTCTTGCCTTTAGAAAAGCACTAGAAAAAGAGGCTTATGTGCAGGGTTCAACTGCTAATCTGTAAGTTTCTAGTGTCATGGGTTCAGCAGTAGCAGTCATTTTTCCCCTTCTTGGTAGCTGGTGCAGCGCTGTGTTTTTGCCTTGTGG
>JAOEHY010020743.1:1764-12301 GCA_025447955.1 Psilopsiagon aurifrons
GGGCCAGGTTGGACATAGCCTTGGGTGATATGGTTTAGTGTGAGATGTCCCTGCCAATGGCAGGGAGCTTGGAACTAGATGATCTTAAGGCCCTTTCCAACCCTATGAGTCTATGATATCTTTAATTTTTTTTTCTTACAAGTTTGTCTTCTGGAACAAAAAGTCGCTATGCCAGGATATCACTTCATATAGTAGTTGATGGGGAAAAGTTAGATCTGTATTTGTAACTCACTCTGATATCCTTTCAAGATCCTTTGATGTTTTAGAACTCAAATATTTGAGACCATCCTCTGCAAAAGGACAAAACTTCAAAATCTACTACCAGATCAGTAACAACAATAGACTAATTAGAGATACATAGATTAAAACTCCCTCTTATTAGGCCGTATTAACTGTCAGCATTGAGAAGCCACTAAGTGAAACAGTCTAACTAAAACTTTTCTCATCCTCTGAAGCAATTCTGTATTTTAAAAATTAATCTGAAGGGGCATAGAAAGAGTCAGATTAGACTTGTAAATGAACAGGCTTCTTTACTTTGTACTAAGGGTATCGTTAGGTCTTTTTTAAAATTACCTGAACTTTTTTGCCATTGGAATATGCTTAGGTAGCCCATTCTCCAGACTAGGGCTGATTCCAGTTCACATTTCAGTGTCATGATTTCTGACTAATTTTCACCAAAGCAATTTTCATGTTACATATTTAATTTGCTTTGAAGCCTGACTGGGCTCATATAACATTTGGTATTAATGGTTAGAGGCTCCATCTCCCATTGATCTTATAAATTAATAATTTCACGTCTTCTGCTTGCACTTAAATTCCCAGGGCAAAGTAAGAATGCTTTTTGAACCACAAATAACCCTATCATTGCTTGATTTTTTTACTGGATTGTATTCAGGTCTGATGTACCACCACAGAATATCCCTAGGAACAGTGGTAAACTTTTTCCCTCATTAGTCAGAAAATATGTACAGCTTCATTTCTGACAGGTTGTATTATATAAAACATAGAGTGTCAAATCATCTGTCAGGCGAACTAACAACTGGCATAGCAGGACTGTGTGCCAGTTCTCAGAATTATTAATATTTACTGTCTGTTCAGAAATCAGATTCCATGTGTATAGGAAGATCAGCAGCATAAAAGCATTGAGTTATCATCTGTCCAATGATTTTTCCACTCCGTTTTTCTTCAAGAAATGATGACCCAGTAATAACCAGTGCATATGATAGACATAATGGCAGGCAAAGCTGGCAACTTATTGCTTTAAGGAGTTTTCTGTTGGAATTGGAAGTAAATAAAACATTTCTTTTAATTTCCCCTACAAACATTGCAAGAAACAAGACAAATTCACCCAAACTGCTGTGCCTGAACCAGCTCTCAGAAGCTGTCAGGTCCAGTGCCCCGTCTCCTGTGCAGGGAGTTCCCATGGCAACACCTTTAGCAGAAGCAGAAGGAATTATAGATAGATTTTTATATTTTTTTTTTTTTTTGACTTTTCCCTTCTCCTCCTTTCTGTGCCAGTTCAGAAAAAGTGTTTCTCTCTAATCTTTGGGGCACTGTGAATTGTTATTGGGCCATCCAGCTGCATTTTCTCTATTTGTTGTATTTGAAAAGCCTGTCCTAGTTCCCCTCTGCCGTTTGGGTGTCTGATTTGTGACATCAAACGAAAAAAAAAATAAGGCAAGAGAGACTGTGGAGAGTGAAAGTTGCTCCGGGGGCAAGATGCTAGCCTGGAGCTGTTTTCAGTTCAGCACTTGAAAAACACAGCATGTTTAGTTCTTTTTTAATTTGTCTGCAATTTTCCAAGAAAACTTGCTATAATCATTACAGATAAGACATCACACATGAGATGCAGCAGCTAGAACCATGTCTGTATAAAATTGGCAGGCATTCATATTTGTTGTCAGTGATTTTTGCTCTGCTGAGATTGATGATTTCTCTGACCATAGTTGGCATGTGATAAAGGCATAGTGCTATCTGTGATACCACTGTGTGAGAAAAATTACTCTGTGAGAAAAGAATCTAGACTTAAGTGAATTTATCTGAGAATTTTGCAAAAATATAATGAAATTGTTGCTTGAGAAATAATTTCTTTCAGAATGCAGCTCCACTGCAAGGAAAAGCGCAGTGGCTGGCATATGACACATAGCTGTTGCACAGCCTGTATTTTCAGTGACATCATAAATGATAAGTGCTCTCAAACAAATGCAAAGTAGATTGCTCGTGGTGGGCCTGTTGCCAGCCATGGTGAAGTCACTCTGGGCTTTGAGCAAAGCCTGGGAAGAATGTGTGCACAGCCCAGATATATCAGAAAGGACCAGGACAGCAGAACTGGTTGTGCCCACACCTTGAGCAAACTGGAAACAGATGTGAATCCAAGCACATATATTATATTTTAACATGCTGACCCATGAAACAATTCAAGATGAAAGGGCCTTGAATATATAACTGAGGATTTTTTTCATGTCCAGTAGAAATTATTAAAAAATTTTAAAAACAGGATGGCAGTGTCTACAAGAAAGACTGTAAATAGGTTTTATAGGAAGTTTAATACTTTCAGTTTGAAAGTATACTTGAACTGGGACTGCAGAAACTGTATGAAAACAATTCATTTGTTGGATTTGTTGTTTTAAAAACTCTTCCTGAAGCTTTGGTAAGTTCTGGTATTGTTTTTATCCCCATAATTGCTTCTACCTGTGTTTGTTACCTCACAGTAAATAGTATGCATCTCCTCTGTACCTCCCTCCAGTAAAGGCAGTGGCAATATAAAGCAAGCCCACATGAAATAACCATATTCCAGAGCCATGGACTAAATCCTGGAACTTTTTGAGCAGAATTTCTCTGTCATTCTTACAAGGAATTACAAAATTTATTTTTAAGATGAATGCAAGTTATCATTGATTTAAATTAGTTTCAGAAATTCTTAAATAAGCAGGAAAGTTAAAGATTTTTCTTGCAGCAGAAAGTTTCAGTAAAGCAAGTATGTATATCCACCACATATGGTTAGCCATGTATACTCTAGCTGTATAATTATGACTGCTAATCTTCTTAAATTCAGAATGCCCTTTTCTTCCAGAGTATGAAAAAACAGCTCTAGCTCTAGTACAGGCTTTGGCCACAGTTTAAAAAAAAAGTGAACCTGTCTCCATACACAAATACTGCTTTGAGCGTCTTAAAGATCTCCCTTTGTTTCTTTTACTTCTTTTAGTTGTTGCCCAAACTACTTGTGCCTTCAAGATCTTTTACAGCTGGTTTTGCATTATTCTGCAGCCTTTGTCTTTTAACTCAATTATCAAGTCAAAAGTTGCCAAAATCTCACCTGGGAACAATTTGCCTTTTAAATACAAAGAAATCTGTCACTTTACAAACAAAATTTCACTGGTCCTCCACTTTTTCAGTCTTTCGTCTGCTACTATTTCAGCTCAAGAGAGTGCTTGGAACAGTGCAGCAGGAGGAGTCTTTCCCCTACCCTTAACAAATGCTGCAGATCAAAGAACTGCTGTAGTAAGAAGATTTAAAAAGAAGATGAGGATAAAACAGATGTTAGCAGTACAATAAAGATCTCATTTATTCTAGGCCACCAATAATAATGATGTATATCTGTATGATATGAACATCTCACCATCCTATAACGTGTGAGACACCCTGTTTATCTCATAATACATATAAACAATTTCTCTCTCCTCCCATCTCTCCCCAGTATAGTTCACCAGAAGTACTTCTATTATTCATGTATAAGCACTAACTGGAATTAATAAAATACTCTCATGCATTAATAAAACTAATGAATCATGCAGTGAGGTTTAGGAACAAGGGCTTAGGCACACTAACAAGTTAATATGTGTCAGCCGATTCATGAGAAGTGTGAATACATACACTTAATTCAAAACATGTACAAACTTAAGCCTTATTCACAGATTCACATAGAATGATAGAATGTCTTAATGGATATTTTTTTCCCATCAAAACTACTTCATAGTTTTTTTGGAAAAAAATATCTTTTACAGTTCTTTTTTGAAGGAAAAACTAAGGTGTTTTATTTTTTTTCCCTGAAATTTTTAGCTAACATTTTTAATAGAAATTCATTTTCTTAGTAGAACTAATAAGTTCTAGTTAGTAAATGCAACATTTCCAGAACTAGTGTATATATTTTATATACTATGTATATATATACCCTCCTTCTGGGTGTAACATGCTGCTTACATAGTTTGTGTATTTTGAAAAATACCGCCTTAAACATTTTCTGTTTTCAGAAAAGATTCATTCTCACTCTTATGGCTATGTTGGCTTTTGTTTAAGATCTTTCTGTATATGATATGTAATGTATTTAGTGCCACCAAGTTGTGAGGATTACTTTTTCATACTATGTCATAGGGAATTCAAGTGATGATTGAGTCTAAAAGCTTATGAATTGAGTTTGCCTATCCCATTGTTAAATAGAAACATTCCTTTTAAATTTTTATGACCTTTGGTTTAAATTAAAAAAAAAAAAAAGAAAAATAGTAGAATTTATTGACACAAGACATTATCTAGATGTAGAATACACAAATGCATGTAAAAGGATCATCTTACTAACAAGTCAAGAAAAATACTTGGTAATTGCTTTCTTGGTGATGGTGTTTTTATATTTATGAGAAGCAACAAAAGCTTCATGCTTTCTCTGTTATGATTTGTAATACATGATCTTCTTTTCCAAAAGAAAAATTAAATTAACATTAATTTTTACTCTTAGCTTTTATTCCAGGAGATGAGAATAAGTGAGGAGTTTTTTTAATTCTTTACTTCCCTAAATTTTATGGCTAGGGAATCTTCTACTTGTAGGTTTTTTCAACTTTACTAGACCAACTAGGTATTTTAACAAGTTGAATTTTGTGCACTGCTAATTTTCTTTAGAGTTATTAAAGATTCTGTCTTTATTAAACACCTCTGGGCTTGCCGCAAGGCCTATAGTTACCAAATGAAAGATTCTCTGTCACATACATCTTTTGTTTCATGCTGTAAATTGATGCTTCAGGCATGGAAAATCATGTGGCTGAAACAAGCTCAGCAGATCCATGAGTACCTTCAAAATAAAAATAAAGCCTTAATCTGTCTGATACCTAAATAATGCCATGCATCCTAAGAAATTAATTTCACAGTGAGACCATTAAGAAACTGATATATTAAAAAATGATAACAAGTTCACTTTACTGTTGTGCCCAATTCCTTTATTCTACCTGTGGGTTTTAGCTAGTTTAATTCTCTTCCTATCACTGGAATTTGAGTTTAGGGGGGTGTGTGTGCGTGTGTTTGTCTTTTTTTCAGCTAATATCTACCAGAAAGTTATATAGTATCAACATTGTCTCTGAGATCTTTTTCATAGCATGCTTTTTTACTGTAGAAAGATGGGAAAAAATAATATGGAAAATACAAACCCTTTCAATTGCGTCATGAAGTAATATTTAAGTTACTTCTTAAAGTTTTAAGGATGTTATTTATTTTTCTGTTGTATGCAGATAAAATTCCCTCAGCACTGAGGATAATTAAGGATGTCAGTAAACAGCAGAGAATTTCCCTGAAACAGGAATTACTTAACATTAGATTCACAAGAAACACTGGATTATTTCAAATGACATTGATTCGTTGTCTCTAATATCAATTAATAAGATTTTTATGGCAAACTTACAAAAGAAACTAAGCGAATTTCTTTCTTAATGTTGTAATATCTTTCATTAGTAATAAAGAGCTGAGATTATTGGAGGATTTGTGCAGTAACTGGAGCAATAATTTGTAACAAATGAAAGTAATCTGCAATACTGTGGGATTTTAGATGTAGAATTTTGCTTAGGTAAATTATTAATGCTATTAAATTCTTAGAAAAAGTTATATGCGAACCAGTTACAGGTTTCATTCAGCCATGTAGTGCTGAAAAGTAGGACAACTATGAACTGTAAGAAAGCAAGCTGTGCAGTGCTGTTGTCCTGGGTTCAGCCGTAGCAGTCATTTTTCCCCTTCTTAGTAGGTGGTGCAGTGCTGTGGTTTTGACTTTCAGCCTGGGAGCAGCGCTGATAACACCAGTGTTTTTAGTTGCTGCTCAGTAATGTTTACTCTGACCAAGGACTTTCTGAGTCTCATGTTCTGCCAGGGAGGAGGGGAAGCCGGGAGGAAGCAGAGACAGGACACCTGACCCAAAGTGACCAAAGAGGTATTCGTATTCTCTTCCCTCATTATTTCCCTTATCGTTATTATTATTGGTGGTAGCAGCAGTGGTTTGTGTTGTACCTTAGTTACTGGACTGTTCTTATCTCAACCTGTCGGAGTTACATTCTTTCGATTCTTCTTCCCATCCCTCTGGGAGCTGGGAGAGGATGGTGGGGAAGTGAGAGAACAGCTGCGTGGTTTCTGTGTTACAGCCTGGGCTTAAACCACTGCAGCTGTGCAAGTGCTTGTTTAATTTAGGATATTTACCATTGTTTAATTTAAAAGGGTATTTGAAAACCTGTTGCTTTCTGATAAGAAATACTGCAGCCTGTATGGAGGGAAAATCTCAGGATAAGGAGGCCCCCTTTCTAATTCTGTCATTGACTGTTCTTATTAAATTTCTTGCCTTAATTCCTTCCTTTCTGTGATGCTCATTTTCCACTTGTATAACAATGCAAGAATATTAAAAACACCAATAGCATTGTCTGTTGCTATAAATTGTAGAGTCACAGTAAAGATGCCCATCAGCTGAGCATGATCCAGGTAGACTGTGCTGTCTGTGGAGTCCAGTTGAACTATAAAGGGTGTATGGATTCATTAAAAATTCAGCTATAACTTTAAGTCACAGCTATAAGAACACTTTTCAGTATTTCAGGAATCAGACACCTGTACCTGATGTTACTTAGCATAGTAAATATATATTTATTTATATGCACACACCCAAACACATATATATGTGTACATATGTGTATGCTGAAGTAGTAGTGAACTCCATTGAAATAAATGCTAGTGTATGGGTCTTTTAGACCATTGCTCTTTAGCAAGTCACCCTTGCAGTTACTGTTTCATGAAAAGCAAACCAGTAGGATCTTGTGAAATTCTACATATTCCAGCTCAGTCTGGTATGATTTGTTCAGCTCCTGCTTTTTCTCTGAAAGGGAGCAGATAGTTTTGCATATTAAAACCATAGTCTCCAGTCTACTGTGACCAATCAGCTAATTTGTGTCTAAAGTGTTGTGAGAGACTTAATTAAATGCCCACTATTCTAGCAACCACATTTGGTACTGTTAAAGAAGCATTTTTAGTTCTCAAGGTATGTAGTACTAGTCCATAAAGGAATTTCATCCTGAGAAGTTTTGCATATTTTTCACAAGGAGTCTCCCTGGTATTGGTAGCTGATACTTCCTAAAAAATGCTCAGCATCTTGCTGATGGGATACTGATGCTTCCAGAGGGTGAAAACTCATGCAGTTGATAAAGGGCAACATATTTCCACCAGAATGCTTTGCACTACTTTTGAAGCTGCATATAACTTCTGTTTTCCTAACAGTAAGAAAAGTAAGTAAGCCAGAGAAAGCTCTGCTATGAATAAGACACTGTAGCAAAAAATGTCTTCAGCTGGCTTTGTCAGTTTACTCTTGAGCATGAATCTTCAAAGTCAAGTGCACTTGGAGCAACTCACTGTGCTATGCAGATAAACTCCCTCTGAGCATCACTGGAACTTCTATCCTCTTTATTCTCGGAAAGCTCACTTTCTGAAAATCCTCTTGTGCACAAATGAAAACCAAAACACTCTCAGTTTCTTACTCTTGCATTTGAGGTGATTATGGAATGGAGCAATGATTTTACTTTTTTTTCTCCAGCAACATCGTGGATAGGAAATCAACTTTAAATTTGATAGGCCATGGAAGGATGTTTAAACTCATTGGGAGGTTTCAACTAAGGTCAGTGAAGTTTCTAGAATGTAAGAAACAGAAATAGAGTACAGAAACTTAGAGTTAATGGATATAAACCTAAAAAAATCAGGAGCAGTATGGATGCCACAAAAATGCAACAGTACTCAAAAACACAATGCAAAACACTTTGCATTTACATTATGGGATGTTTTACCTCAATTATGAACCTTTTCAAACAGGTGGACTTCTTTCTGCAGTTAGCTTGAGTTTCCTAGCATCTTTGTCACTACACAATGGCCCATGATAAAAAAACAGAATGAAAAAGGTCAATAAAATTCAGAAGTATTTTCAACTTTCTTCTGATTGCTGGAGAAAAGTTTGTTTAAGTCCCATTAAGACTTGACAATTAAAAGGTGAAACCTGAAGGGTTCATCTTCTCACAGGGATGCTTTCCAGTCCTTCCTGTGGATGCAGGCAGTGAATGATAGATGCTTTGGCAGCACAATAGAAGATTTCTTAAATGAATTGTTCAATAAGCAGCATCCCCCACCAGTGATCCTTGATGTATGCTGCAGGCAGGTTGTCTCAGGTACATCTTGCATATCTATTTTCTCCTATGCACTCAGGAAAGAAGCAGGCATAGAATTGTAGTCTCAGAAATCCATCAACTCCAGAATACTTACAAAACTACTACAACTAGAATGAAGATTTCTCAAGAATTCTACAGTTCATGTTGTATTTAAATTTGGAAAGAAGCGTTTTTCAGAGAAACCTTTTTTTCCTGTCGGCTGCCATGAAAGTGACTGAAGTGATACAACACAGTGTAATTTTGGCATCAGGTCCAAAAAAAAACCCATGGGGATTCTATTCTAAGTCTGGGGTAAAGTTAAGCAAGGTTATTCTGCCTAGTCTTTTTTGGTTCTAGCTTCATCCTGACACCAGATATTACCGTGTTAGTAATCACCTGGGATTGTAAAGATTTACATTAAATTACACTGTATTTTTTTAGCTCGCTTCATTCTGCACACATATGCTTATTTGTATGTGCCAATGCAGATCCTTCAATTACATAAACTACTGATTCTGTGCAACCATTGTTTTTCCCACTTCATATACAGAAGCACAAACTTGATAATAAGTGGAGACTGTAATTTGTTCATTTTTATTAGTTTACTGGGTTCATACAAGGTTTTCTAAACTGAATTGCTCATTATGTGGCAATTTCTGTAATGCTGTGTCAATTTTTCAATTCCGTCTTTACTTAGCTAGAACAAGTGGATTTTTAAAGTTTTTTTCTATCTGTCCATCAACACCCTTGAAACATTGCTACAGAATAATTACAATTCAAAATGGTCTTTCTTTTTTGTAGTTTTCAAGTGTCTCACTCATTTTTCAATCAGTCAGCTCTCCTTTGCTGGCGCACTATTATCTAACAATGTCCCCAAAACACTAAAGCAACATCTCAGGTGGAGATGAGAAAGCATTGCAGAAAATATTTTGTAAGCATCTTCAGTTTTCAAATTAATCACTTTGACTCTGCTGAGGTCATTCCTTTTCCATGAATTTTCCAACAGATAAACTTAAATGAGAGAACCTTTAGAACAAATTGTTAGGAAGCATTTCAAAGCCAGAAAGCCGGTTTCAATCTAATTTAAGGATTTGATTCAGAAACCTCACACTAACAGCATACACAGTCAAATAACTGAAGTGTGTCATGTCAAAGCTACTCATATACAAAGACTATATGTGGAAAACATACAGGTCATAAATTATCTATAAAAATTATTTGATTAATAGCATTAGAAATAAGAGAAATATACTGAATAAAGCACGTAATAGAAATTTCCCTTTAGCACTTCAAACAAACGTCCTACCAGTCTTTAGGTCACTTCCTAACATCTGCTTTGTGAAATATCTTGCTGGGGCCCCATTATAGTCAAAAGCAAACTGGTGATATATGACAAGAAGTTACAATTCTTTTTTTCTTTTTTCTTTTTTTTTTTTTTGTCCTGTAGAAATTATGAGATTTGCTTCTGTGAGAACATAACTGAAAAGATAGATTAGACTAGAATAGACTAGAATATTTCAGTTGGAAGGGAGCTACAGTGATCATCTAGTCCAACTGCCTGACCAATTCAGGACTGACCAAAAGTTAAAGCATGTTATTCTTTTCCAAATGCCCCTTAAAGACTGACAGGCTTGGGTTATTGAGCATCTCTCTAGGAAATCTGTTCCAGGGTTTACCACCGTCTATGAAAAGAAAAGCTTCCCGATGTCCAGTCTTAACCTCCCCTGGCATAGCTTTTAACCATTCCCATGTGTTCTATTATGTGGGAATCCAGAAAAGCAAGCAGCAAAGAAAGCTGGAGTGGGACTTTTTACAAGGGGATGTAACAATAGGACAAGGGGTAATGCCCTTAAACTGAAAGACAGTAGATTTAGGTATAAGGAGGTTCCTTACTGTGAGGGTGGAAAGGCACTGGAATAAGTTCCCCAGAGAAGTTGTGGGTCCTGGGTTCAGCAGTAGCAGTCATTTTTCCCCTTCTTAGTAGGTGGTGCAGTGCTGTGGTTTTGACTTTCAGCCTGGGAGCAGCGCTGATAACACCAGTGTTTTTAGTTGCTGCTCAGTAATGTTTACTCTGACCAAGGACTTTCTGAGTCTCATGTTCTGCCAGGGAGGAGGGG
>JAOEHY010020744.1:0-19460 GCA_025447955.1 Psilopsiagon aurifrons
GAAATCAAACTGAAGCCCAGCATATTGTCACCCATCACTTTCATTGAGCAAGTCCTGTTCGCTGCTTTATGTCACATGCAATACAGAATCATAGAATAGTTAGGGTTGGAAAGGACCTTAAGATCATTCAGTTCCAACCCTACCGCCATGGGCAGGGACACCTCACACTAGACCGTATTGCCCGAGGCTCTGTCCAGCCTGGCCTTGAACACTGCCAGGGAGGGAGCAATAATTGCTTCTCTGGGCAAACTGTTCCAGCACCTCACCTCACAGTAAATAACTTCTTCCTTATATTCAACCTCAACTTCCCCTATTTAAGTTTGAACCCATTTACCAGATGGTTTAATTTAATAGAGTTTACAAGAATAATCTGGAATGAATGAATTCACCTACCAGAATACTACAACTACTGGAATCTCACTAAGTCATCAAAATCAGGGCCAAACCAGCACCTGTAGAATTGTCCTACTTTCTGCACCACGGTGACTTCATTGCCATATAACATTAACAAGCCTGGGTAGTGGTACAGGGAAGTGCTCTTTGAGAGACCATCCTTCAAGCAACAGAGAAAGCATGAGCTATGACTTTCATAGCACTGCTAAAACACACTGCACACCTGAACTACCTTGATGTTTCAAGGTGAACATGGTAATTTTCTAAAGATCCTGTGAGCCATTAAAAGCAACTATGTTATTCCAGTCACACATGAACAGATACTTGACTGCAGAACATTTGTTAAGGGGAAAAAAATCCATGCCAGTTATTTTGAGATGAGTATTAGAAGCAATAGGATGAGCAGGAACTAGAGACGAGACCTATCTTTAGCAGCTAGTGCTCTGCTCACCTTAATTATAAATGAACACTGTTCTATTAAGATGCAGCTCTAAAACTCATGCATTCCTTTTCTTACTGTTTTCCTGGAAAAAAACACATATTTACACTTCAAAATGAATCCCATGATTGAGCTCTGAAAGCAGAAACTGCAAACCACTTATGACTGAACAGGATTGTCATCAAAAACATTACAAAAACGTCACAAGCCATATCTGCTGCAAGACAGCACTGTGCTCCAGAAGCAACACCAAAGAGAATCTGGTGCTTTCCACACACACAAGCATAAAAGAATATGTAACCAAAGAGTTTTCAGTCCATTTTTAGTGAAAAATGACCAACAAAGTGACAAGCAGAGAAGGGAAGTAAATGGAGAAAAGTTCTTAATACAATTACCTGCCTATGCCATACTGACCTGTGAATCTTTGACAGGTCTATACTTAACTGAAGAGAAACACACAAGTCCCACTATTAACTGTGCACTATGGGACCCAAGAAAAATACAAAGCAGATGGGAAACCTACTGAAGGTTTTTAATCTGAAGCACCACAAAATTGTCTGAAGCATTGTCACAGGCTCAAAAAGCCCAACAGCCCACCCAGCAGTCAGCCTTGCTCTCTCTAAACCCAAAAGCATCACTGCTAGTCTCAATGAGGCATGACTAGACTCCAGAACAGAACACACACATGTACCTTCAGTACCTTTTGCAGTTGTAATATCCCAATACTAAAAAATGTATCTACTACGCACATATCATCATAGCTACTATTCTGGAATAATGAAGAGATAAAAATAAGTTATTATTATAAGACAGAAATTTCCTTCTCTGGTCCTAGAATTATAGAAACGTTTGGGTTGGAAAGGACCTTAAGATCATCCAGTTCCAACGCCCCTGCCATGGGCAGGGACACCTCACACTAGGGCATGTCACCCAAAGCTCTGTCCAACCTGGCCTTGAACACTGCCAGGGATGGGGCATTTACCACTTCTTTGGGCAACCTGTGCCAGGGCCTCACCACCATTACAGTAAAGAACTTCTTCCTTATATCCAACTTGAACTTCCCCTGTTTCAGTTTGAACCCATTACCCTTGTCCTACCCCTACAGTCCCTGGTGGTCAACTATTTCAAGTTAAGTACCGATACAGGTAATGGCAGAGAATGATTGAGTGCAGTGCCCAAAATTTAGACTAAGTTTTGATGCGTTTTCTCCCCACACAGAAACAAAGTTCATTTTTAGCTTTTCCTTTAATATAAACCCTTCTCTGCAGCACTGAAGTTACAGGACAAAAATAAACATTTTCAAAGAACAGGACATTCTGCTAACTGAGAAATAGAGGCTAAGGATAGAGAACAAATAAGGAAAAAGCAATGTAAAGTATTTCACAAGTTGATTTTCATAAATTCCTACCTCTTCTCTAAGTTCCTCCCTTAGATGGCCCTTCCGATGAGGGGCATGCTCAAAATCGAGCAGTAAGAAGAGCGTGCTACTTAACAAGCTTTGGTTTGATGCACAGCAAACAGGATGATGATTTATGTGGTCAAAGACTCAGGCACACAAAAGGAAGCACACAAATGCTGGTTCTTTTTTACCACTTGTTTCAACAACAGGTTTTCAATTAAGAGGATAATGTCGTAAAACAACTATTCTCACTCACAGGGAAAGAGTTTTTAAATCTAATTTGTAGCCAAAAGATGCCTCTAAATTGGCTTAGCTACAGATTTAAAGATTATCTATTGGTCTCATTACAGCGGTTCTGATTAAACCTTTCAAAACATACAAATGCCAACAATACATAACCAGATTTCTTGTTCATACTAAGTGAAATACCTCATCATTGCATAACACACCAGTCCCTGATGAACAGACACACAAATTCTCCTTATGAAATATAAAGAAGTGATAAATAAAACATGGGAAAATATTTAAAGAGGAAGTCAAACCTATTTAAATCAGAACATGATAGGAAACATGCATGCTAAACTTCCTGAAGAATTCAGGCGGCTACTTTATAATAGAGTAGAAAATGTCAACCCACCCTCCCAACACCTCTTCCATAGTTAAAAACAGGGAGGGCAAAACAGAAGAGGCTGACTACCTAAAGTTTGCACTCTCCTCCTTCCGCAGTACCCAATAAAATAGGACTTGTTTGGCTTTTATGACGCACATGTAGAAGCAAAGCTTGTTCTATGGGCCTAAAATAGAATCACAGAATAGTTTGGGTTGGAAAAGACCTTAAACTAGTTTCAACTCCTGCCACAGGCAGGGACACCTTCCATCAGAGCAGGCTGTTCCAAGCCCTGTCCAACCTGGCCTTGAACACTGCCAGGGATGGGGCAGCCACAGCTTCTGTGGGAACCCTGTGCCAGAGCCTCAGCACTCTCACAGGGAGGAATTTTTTCCTAAGATCTCAATCTACCCTCTTTCAGTTTAAAGCCATTCCCTCTTGTCCTATCAGTACATGCACTTGCAAAAAGTCCTTCTCCAGATTTCCTGGGTGTCCACTTCAGATTACGGAAGGCTGCTATCAGGTCCCCCCACACCTTTCTCCAGGTCTGAACCAGCCCCGCTCTCTCAGCCTGGCTCCAGAGCAGAGCTGCTCCAGCCCTCGCAGCATCTCTGTGGCCTCCTCTGGACTCACTCCAACAGCTCCACATCCCCCCTGTACTGTTGCCCCAGAGCTGGACACAGGACTGCAGGCAGGCTCTCACAAAAGTGGAGTAGGGAGGGAGAATCCTGTCCCTTGACCTGCTGGCCATGTTCTTTTTGGTACAGCCCAGCACACAGCTGGTTTCTGGTCTGCAAGTGTACACTGCCAGGTCATGATGAGTTTTTTGTCAACCAACACCCCCAAGTCCTTCTCCTTAGGGCTGCTCTCAATCTCCACTCAACCTGTATTTGTGCCTGGGATTGCCCCAACCTGAGTGTAGGACCTTGCACTTTGTTCTGCTGAACTTCATATGGTTGACACTGGCCCACCGCTCAAGCTTATCAAGGTCCCTCTGGATCCCATCCCTTCCCTCCAGTGTGTTGAAGGCACCACACAGCCTGGTGTCATCAGCAAACTTGGTGAGGGTGCACTCGATCCCACTGTCCATGTCGCTGACAAAGGTATTGACCAGTGTTGGTCCCAATACCAACACCTAAATTTAAACCTACCAAACCTGTCAGTGGATAAAAGAGACTGGAAAATGTCTCTTTCAGGGTCTCTTTCTGGTCCTACATACAGAGGAGGAAGACAAGGAGAACTCCCGTGTGAATTTCAGCCTGTGCCTCAAGAATAGCTAGGTTTTAGTTGTTGGTTTGCTTTGGGGAAAAAGGGAAAGGCAAGAGAAACAAGCACATGTAAGTTCTGAAGGCAAAGGCTTGTCCTCAGTGACATCTCCTACGTGCCAGAATTTTCTCCTCCTGTCAGATAAGAAAATAGTTACTTATTAATTCCTTACCGATAAACACTCACCCACAGCAGATCACAGCATAATGCTTGCTATGAATATCGAATGACTAATGCTTGGCCCCCTGCACACAACACACTTCTGAAATCTGTCTCTGATGAAGCCATGGAAATTCTTAGCTTAAGGATCACTAGCATAAGCAAAGGCAAAGGTGGCTTGCATTTGTTTTGCTCGTTCTAATCTTTCCTCTATATTATATACATACCTCTTATGCTGAAAATTAAATATTAGATCCTGTGGCATCCATGAACTCAAATTTAAAAGGGACTTTAAGAGTAACCCACTGATGAGAAATGGCATCCTGTAGTTGAACTGTACACAGTTAACTAACCCCACTGTGAGCTACTGTTAGCTTTCCACTTCTCTCAACATACGGGGTTGACACTATAAAACCCAATAATGGCTTTATGTGTGTGCCTTTTCACTACCACTGTCCATAACGTGTGCACCATGTATTGGAACTTAAAACAGTATCCCTCAGGAACCTGATTTCATAGTTTTTATTTTAAGAGAATGTTTTTGATAGGCTGTATTTTTGCCTATCACTTCACTAGGTTATACTGCTCAACAGATTAATACACAGGCCATGACCAATCTGGTCTAGCGTGAGGCGCCCCTGTCCATGGGAGGGGGTTGGAACTGGATGATCTTAATGTCCTTTCCAACCCAAACAACTCTGTGGTTCTGTTCCAGCAGTGACACTTGATCCATGACAATTTATAGATCTGTTTGAGACAGATACCAGTGCAACCTTTCCCCTAACTGGAGACCAAAGCCAAGATACTGACACTCTCAAACAGCAAAACAATGCGCTGGTAGGTATACCCCTTATTAATCTAAGATAGCTCATAATTGTTTAGCAGTTTGTCTGACAGACCACGTTTTACACAATTCCATGAAGAAGTAGAGTTGTTGCTGTAAATAAGAGAAAAAGTAAATTAATCCTGGTTTTGAGGAAGTGATGACCAAGAACTGGATTAGCCTTTCCTTGAGTCCAGGTAACGAATACCTGCAGAAGGTTGTTTGACAAGAATACTGTCAACCACCTTAGTTTAAGATTTTAACAGGAAAATACTCTCTTCCCACTGACAGAATAGTACATATCTATAGAACAGTTCCCACAGAAAGACTAGGAATTATTGGAAGAATAACCCTTCCCCCAAAACTGCTGCATTGAAGAAGAATCAATCTTTTCCTCTAGAGAAACTCTGAACTGGCCTAGTTTCAGTCACTAGTAGCCATAACATAGGATAGATTGAAAGCTCTGAGGAGTGTCAGAGCACAACACAAACTCACATGAACCAGGCAACCAACCTTAAAAGGAAAAAACAAATCAATAAAGCAGACAGATGAGGGGTAGTTAAGTGCCTGGCACTCCATGGCTCAGCATGCAGTGCTCATTTTAATCTCAGCACATGGCACTGCATGCTGCTTTGAGACAATCTCAACATGACTCATTACAGGCTGAGGCTACACTTCACCTTTTTACAAGTTCACAGATTTAAGCCAAGTGACTACAGCCTTCAAGGTCTTGGCAAGCAATGTTAATTATGCATTACCAGATCTCCCATATGTGGGGACCACATGTCCCTTCTCTTCCAAACAGGCTTTAACTCACTAATTCAGTCTGCACAGCTTTACTATGAAGTTGTTTGTGCAACTCTGTCTTCCTGGAGATGTAGCTGGAGAATTACTGCTTTGGGGAATCCCCAAAAAGCTCTTAACCATATGCAATTGTTGGGCCTTTTTAAAAACTATTGACTATTCAGGGTCACTTTAGAATTTTTGGCAGCTACATGCAAGAAACTGCCAGTGGCAAATGCAGCTTCCTAAAATGAGATGAAGACAAAGGCAGCAGCAAATGTCTCCTTTTCTCTATGTTCCTGTCATAAAAAAAGCACCACAAACATTGCAGAAGAATAATAATACCTCTAATAACTGAAAGTATCATGTCCTGAAAAACGTAGTTAGGAGAACCTTTTCCCTTCCACTTTAACCCTTGATGATCCTTCTACTACATGAGTGTGTAGTTATGCTGAAGTAACTGAAGGGTGCAAAAAACAGCATGAAGAATCGTTTGCACTATAAAGGCAGATAAAAATGGCAAATGTCACGTTGTATTTAGCTTAACACTGTACTGCTTTTTCTTCACATATTAGTAATTTTGTATCAGTGAACTCCCACTGAACTGCCCTATGATTCTGAATTCCCTTCCACTGTGCTATTCCCACTTCCATGGCTAACTCCTGCAGCTGAGGCCATGACTGACTTCTCCTTTCTCTGCCAGCCTGTGGCCTTCTGATCCTGGGAAAAGACAGAATGAATACTGAACACTAAATATTGCAGGCATGCCATTCTTAAGAGAGCACGGTGCAAAGTGAGACTGCTGTGAGAAGTTGTCAGGTACACTGTCATGCGGTAAATAAGCAGAGTGAGTACATAAGCTTGCAAGACAGACTTTGCATCATACAAAGACATCACCTAATGCTAGCACAAAAAGAAACTTCAGACCAAATTCACCCATTAACATTTAACAGATGCAACAGAGATATACTTCAGGCAGCTCACTTTGTTGGTTATAGAAATCTTTAATGTGCATGACTTCCTAGCAAGCAGTACCTTGGAAACGTGTGAGCGGTGGGTATACAGCTTTTGGATACTGGCGTAGCTAAAAATGCCACCTTTGACACAGTACCACATTCTCTGATTTTTAAACCTAAGAATCTCAACCTCTACATCTCTGCAGAGTTTTGAGAATCAAAATACATGGAGCCTGGGAAGGACAGACAGGTTTTAGAGTGAGCTTGGCACGGTGCTTTCAGTTCGAAATCCTCGACTTTCAACTCCCTTCACCCACTCAAGTGATGCTAAGCAAAGACTTTTCAGGGAAAGATCCCATCTACATAGCAGGCACTAGATCAGAGAGCAAAAAGTATTTTCAGATCAGAGGTGGAACTGCAGGGTGAACAATAGGCATGATGGTGCATGTACATGCATGGAAGAGGTAGAAACATGCAACTGAGTATTTAACTTCAAATGGTAACACTGATTTGAGAACTGCTGCTGTTTAAGACAGAACCCACTTTATGCTATTAAGTGACAATGCAAACATTTGCCACGATGTGCTTCTGAGAGCTCTCAGATTCTGGCCTCCTTCTTCAACTAAAATAACATTAAATTCTGAGCTAAGCTCAACATCCTTTGCCCCAAGAGTTAAATATTCTTTCTACCTAGTAACACTCTAAGTGATGAGCATTACTTGAAGCAACAAGATACAGCAGCTCGAGAAGGAGGAAACTATACTGGCATTATAATAAAAATGTCTAAAAGGCCCTCATGCTATAGCAAATGTAAATAAAAGGTAGCAGCCCCTTGCTGGGACTAACAAGACAGTCATAGCTTGTAGGGGATCATGGAGTAAGTGAAAGGTGCATTTAGAAATGCAAAGTATTTCACAGCTCTATGTTTTAACACACTATTGTAAAGGAAACATATGTGATGCTTTTGTTTAGTATTTGTGTATATGAAATCACTATAGGGAACTCGAAGTGACTGCAGCTGTCAGAGGCTTAAACTGTGATGTAGATTTAAGTAAGTTATTTAATCTGTCCATAAGCTTACTATTAAGAGTTTCAAGTGGAGTTTCTCCTTTCAGGTCAATCTCTCCTCTACAGGTCAACTGCTTAAAGGTCTAAGCTTATTAACTCGGTAAGAACTTAAGTGCTGGGGAAAAAGGAAAAATCAACACACTTAAAAGATCAAATAACTTTTCCCTATGTTTTATTTTAAGAGGAGGGAGATGAAATAAAACAAACACTTGTTTTCACATGGTATAGGGTATTTGTACCACAAGAGGGCACTAAACCCATACTTAAAGCAGATGACTAAGCTACTGCAGTTAAATTCCTAAATTCAGAAGTATGCATTGCTTTCTCAAACATACATACTCACTGTGTAAAAGCATCTGGATACCTTAATGGCACGCACATACATTCATAATGTACACACACTGCCTCTACTTCCAAAGAAAGAGAGACTAAAGAAACGTGAAGCTTGAAACAAGTTGTGCTTCATGTTTCAAATACCATCAGTTTATTATTGCTAAAGTTTAAGACTGATTTTTGATCTTCTCTAAAAGAATCTAAAGTGCATGAGCTCACAACGAATTGGGACTGTCAGTCAGAGGCAAATGCTTACTGTCAGATGAAAGTATTTTGAGTACAAACGACCTCTACTTGTCCAAGCAGCAATTCTCTTTATACATGTAAGGAAAAGTCCTACACAACAGCAGTTAACAGATGCTTCAAAGGACAGCTGACCATCACACTAAAAATATGCTTCAGGTATATTATAACCATTTTATTAAGGCCTGACAACATGTGAATGTGCCACAGGATCAATCCCTTAGGCTTTAGGTGGATATTCTTCTGCAGACCTTTCCACATGCTAAAAGCTACTTGCAGATTTTTAAGCCATAAAGGTGTGCAGAACAAATCCTGGAAATTCACCATTTCACCATCAGACTGAAGTAATGATGGCTTTCTCTATAAGCTTAGCACAAAGCCAAAGTATCTCATTTCTCCAGAGTTAACCCTGCTTCTCACATTAAGTTTTTACACCTGTTATGCAAGTCTCTTGGTCTCGTTATTTGTGTGCCAGGTACATGGCTGCTCAAGTTATATGTCAAGCAAAATAAAGTTTCTGCTACTTGACACGCTTCAGGAACTGCCTTGCAGGAACAGAACAGTTGATCATTCAGTAGCAACGCCATTAACACGGTCAATAAGAAAGCACTGGTCTGAGGCTTTTAATTCTCCTTCTCACATGCATGAGGTGACCTGGGTTTGAAATAGTAATTTGTATCTAGAACAGAGGTAAGTTAGGGAAGAGAAAAAAAGGGACCAGGTAGCAGTACAGACAAGAGCATATAAGCAAGAATCCAAGTCCTGTGCTAACAGCAAATGTCCCAACACGCTACTTCACCTATACACCAGGCACACATTGTAATCAAAAATCAGACTATACATTCAGATTTTTGATCCCATATGCCGTACTAGCATATAACTCCCACTGACCATTTGCTCGATGGTGTCAATGGATCACGGCAGCAGAGCAAGCAACCCCATGTCATACTAATTAGTTCAGTTCTTGTGAAAAGATGCTTTATACAGGCAAAGCAAAATCACAGCTATCACATGGGCCTACCACCCAGAGCACAGGCAGCCCTACTACTATTACTTTCAGATATAGTGAATGAGCACTCATCCATGTATTTATAAATGTGCTGCATTAGGTCTATACCTGAAGTCCCATTCAGAAAGGTGTGTGAAAGAAGTGTTCGGTTTGCATCTCGTCATCAAAACATGCTTTCCGGTCTGTCATGGAGCCAAACAAGAGCAGATTATGAATCCTGTAAGTCTATATGATATTAATGTTTCAATAAATGCTGTAAGTGCAGTAAATAACATTAAATACAATTTGCATTTTTAAGGTTCTACGTAGTGGCTGAATAACCGTATGTATTACTGTATATAAGGAAAATTCAAACTTACAATCTCTTTTCAACTGTTTCCTTTGGACTGAAGGATGAACAGGAGACTCCCAATATTTCAGAATACTTGTAAACATGAAGTGTGATTTCTGGGTACGTATTCTTGTAATAACTCTGGTTTGGGAGACTTAAGCTCACTTACATACAGCCTGTGAAGGTTCCTCTCGAGTCAGCTGAAGTCTACTGTGGGGAAAAAAGTATTTCCCCAAACCTCATGAAAACAAGACAGGCAAATCTACCTGTCCATTTTTGAGTAGAGTTTTGACTTAAACCACAAATCATCATAAAGGCTGAATTAACCAATGCGTTTATTTTACACTCTGCACAAGAATGTACAAAGAACATTTACACTATTTGTCAGGTTTGTACTTTCAGGTTTCTTGCACTCAGACAAAAGACGACCTAAAGGATATTATAAATAGAAATGAAAAAGAAAGAAAGATTAAGACAGGAAAAGTCCCAGAAAGAGGCAAAAACAGAGAGTAAAATACTTAAATACTGGAATACTGAAATCCAATGAGAGAATTAACATGCTAAGGCATATTCAGCTCTCTCTTGATTTAGCAGCCTCACAAGTTTCTTAACAAACAGAATCAATCCCAATGTACCAGATGAACATATTCATGCTCACTTTGTTAACCTGTGGCCAAGCGAGCAAGAAAGGAAAGAAGCACTTTTAATATGTATTTTTCCTCAAACTTCCTAAACAGCAAACTGTAAGAGGTGACCTCAAAATGAATACCTGGATCAGGAATCAATGCATAAGCAGCCAAGAATTACCCAAACTAGAGCAGTATATTTTTAAGCAATATGGCAAGTTTAAGGAAGAAAAGCATACAGAAGAAAAGAAAGACGTAAAAGATCATTCTGGGGTTCAAACAGAGCCATTGCTCATTGCCCTCTCAGTTCTGTCAATATATTTTTAAATTACTTACTGCTTAACTTCAAAATAGAGTGGCTGCCATATATAAAAGATCTTAATAAAAAGCAAATAAACAAATTTGCAGAACAGTGGAAGTGTCTCTTGGGCAGGTTTCACTACTGCTACAGTATGGCGGGGGTTTTAGAAGGGCAATCTGAAGTTAAAGAGATTCAAAGAAAGGTACCAGTGTGGTACCATTATACAAGTCAGTAATAGACCAATCAGCTGGCCCACAATATACCACTTAATGCACCACAGTTAGCCAAACAGCATTAATTTCTCTGCACAACTGATATGCTGTGAATCACAGCAAAAATAGGTGAGGCTATAAAAGACAGCAATATTCTAACGGCAGAGTCCTGGAATTTCACCTACAATGGCATCTTCCATATTGTACCAGGAAATATAATGGCCTCTCACCTGTTTAGACAGCATAATTCTAGATGCTAAATCAGAGATTCCTTCATGTCTTTCCACTGGAGAGGGAATTAAAAACGAGTAAGTCAGAGGAAGTTCTAGCAATACTAAAAATCAAAAGCATTTCTCCCTTGAAAGTTTCTAATTCAAAATCAAAGGAAAGATAAGATGGAGATATACCTTACTTTTAGAGAAGGGATTATCAAGTATATTCATATACATGCTCTTCAAGATCATGTATTGTTCTTTATGATCATGTGTTGTTCTTCAAGTATCTGAAGGGGGGCCTACAAGGATGCTGGGGAGGGACTCTTCATTAGGGACTGTAGTGATAGGACAAAAAACAGGGGGAAGTTTAGATTGTATATAAGCAGAAAGCTCTTTACTGTAAGGGTGGTGAGACACTGGAATGGGTTGCCCAGGGAAGTGAACATTCCATCCCTGGTGGTGTTCAAGGCCAGGCTGGACAGAGCCTTGGGTGCCATGGTTTAGTGTGAGGTGTCCCTGCCCAGAGCAGGGGGGTTGGAACTGCATGATCTTCAGGTCCTTTCCAGTCCTAACTATTCTATGATTCTAAGATTGCTCATGAGCAGTATTTTAGCCATATGCATGTACAGACCAAATACTTGAAATATACAGTGGGATTGACTGAAACAAAAGAATCCATCTCCAAAACATAGTGTTGATGGGATTTTTTTAAACAAAAGTAGCCAGTAAGAACAATAAAGCATTCTATCTCAAATATTTGGAGGGTTAAGAGCAGTGACCACATACCCCCATATAAACAAAATTACATTGATGGAACAGTCTGTTCTGTAAAGACTGAACACTAGAAAATGACATCCAAAGTACGGAACACACTGAAAAGATATGAATTCAAACTGCTATTCACCACATTCTTCAACTTTAAGAAATCACATCTGTCTGGCTGCAGAGTTTGAAGGGACGTACAAAGGGTCTGTTGAGTAGCCTAGCAGTAGCAGCTGTGCACTTCCATAAATACTGAATCCAGCATTACCCATTTACCAATAACAGACAGTGGTGAGGCTGTTAAGGTATTACTGACACACTCAGGAAGTCATCTGCACTCGGTGGTAGCCCTCTAAATATTTAAGAAGTTATCCCCATACACTTCTTTGTGGACTGTAACTTTTCCATTAAAAGCAGTGCCTCAACCTTGGTCCTTATAGGGAAAAAGCACTATAAAGGGAGGATCCTTGGAAAAAAGAAGTCATCATGAATTTCAGCTGCAACACCCAAGGCAAATAGCCACTATTTCACTTGAGGTCCATCTTTCAGCAGTTGCTTACCACTGCACATGGAAGAGGCAATGTTGTACAGAAAGGGATAGAACTGCAGACAGCGGATCATCTTCAGGCTGCTTTCACACTCCAAGCATTTGGTTGTCAAATCCAGTGCATGTCTGAAGGCCTGCAGGGCTCCACTGATGTTGTTCAGAGCCAGATATGCATTTCCCAGGCTCAAAAATGTCAGCGGCTGCAAAGAGAATAGCAACTTAGAACAGAATCATAGAATCATAGAACATACCCCAGCATAAGTATGTTCACTGTTTAAAATTGAAGCCAACTAGGAAAACCCCTGTCAATCCATACACTCCCAAATTTGGCTGTATAGAATTCAGAAAACTTCTAAAATAGGGACTGCGTATTCTTAGAATGGAGAACTAACAGCTTGATGCACTGGTGCTAAACAAAAGCTGTTTTGACATAAGGTTGTGTTCAGGATTCCACCATCCTACGATGAAAAGCAGCTGTTAAGTACACACAAGCTGAAACAAAGCATTAAATAATTACATGTAACCAACCCATCACGAACATAATGCTTATTGCAAAGAGTAGGAAAGAACTAAATAGAAATGCTTGAAGACATTCTAGAATGATTAAGAGTCAGCAAATCAATAAAAGTATTACTACTGTCTAGCAGGACAGATGTGTTACATTTGTCATGAGTGTTCAGGATTTACTTCAGCAGAACTCGGTTACTGAAAATACCAATGTCACACTAGCTTATGAGTATACATTTAAGGTTACTGTTAATTCTTTATAAAACTTCATATATTTGTCCACTGCTTTTAGCCAGTCTCCCTAAAATAGGCATTTTTTACAAAGACCAAATTAAACACCTTTTTCACTGAACAGAAATGAACTAGCACTTAAATATCGGCACAGAGTAAAGCATTATATTTTGTTTGTTAACTGAAAAGACTTTCACTTAGAGAAAGCAATTTGCTGCAATTAACAGCATAATGCTAGAATAATGACTGTAATATTGTAATTTAGAAGTCATTTTTTTCCACTGCAATAATTTTACATTCATTATCTGAATACGTGGAGACTGATCAGCAGCACAGGATTTTTCCAACTCCTGTTAGCTTGTATTATTAAATGCCAATCAGAAAAAGGCACAAACCGAACAACAGTGTGTGTATATATATACATATATATACACATAGGTACTTTTTAAAGCTTCTGCTGATGGAGCACATCCTTCACTCCGTGTAGCTATAATTCATTTTCATTTGCATTTACTTTCCATTATACTCCAGGAGATACTATTCAAGTACAAATTCTCCTGCTAGTTTTTTAATACTATAGGTACTACAAGACTGAAAATGCCTGAAAAACTAGGAGCAGGCATTATTGTAGACTTGCCAGTATTTCTGAAAAGCCTTATTTACACAGCATGGTCCTCAGGATCCCTCAGCTCCTCGCCTCCAAGGCTGTGCTTTCAAGCACTCTTCTTAAGGCACATCATTTAAGTGTAGCTCTTTCTACAGCTCCTTTCTGCCACCCAGATGGGCTAGATTCCTATCCAGCTATTGCAAAACTGTTTCTGAATGCTACATTGGAAAACTTTTTTCTGCTTTTAGCTTTTCTATGTGACTGGTGGCCCAGCAGATTTAGGCTCTCTGCTTATCTAACTACAGAGGTAGGTGCAGAGGGAGAATGTTAAATGAACTTTTTAATGAAGCACCTCAAATGTAACACCAAAAAGTACCTATTAGAGAAAAGGTGACTCCTGCCAATTCTCCTCCCTCTCCTCATCACAATTATTCTGGCCAGCCCAGTAGTTTAAACAGTTTATATAGAAACTCTGTGTGTCATAGATAACACCCTACCGAATATTTATAATAATAACGCTCAGAAGTACAAAAACCTGTTTTGAATCTGTGGTTGAAAGCAAAGTCACCGAACAAGTAGAACACAGCCTTTCCTCTAGGTATACAGGCAAAATCTAAGGATAAATAGAAGAGTACAGATAAAAGTCAAGTGGCATAGAAAGATGTCTCTACAGCCATAGATCTTGGTAATTTATGTGCTACTTTAAGCTTTTAAAAATCAAGACACAATACTGACAGCATTACGGATCTCTGTTTTAAAAGAAAGTGTTATCAAAACACTAGGATTAGATTCCTTAGAAGCACTGCTGATAATACAGGTTTGGGAAATAAAAGGTCTGTCATCTTTTTTAGAAGAACTTCTGCTCTAGATGTTCGCATTCTCAGCAATCAGCATCACCACCAGCAGAGTCAAGGATCTGCTGCAAATCACAACCTGGAATTTGAACTGCAGGTACAGGTAAGTAAGTACAAGTAAGTAACATGTATTTAGGAAATAATGAAGGAAAAGACAGTCACTGCTGAATGAACTTAAAAAACTGTCCTCTTACCTCGGAGGCATTGATGGCCAAAGCCTTCAACAGAAGCCTGCTGGCATCCAAATGAAGACCATAATGAATCAAGAGGTTAGCAAGATTGACGAGGGGGATGTCCTGATACTCATGTGGAGCCAAATTGAATGCTTTTTGCAAACAGGTGATAGCAAACGTGCCATTCCCAACTGCACGCCAGTACAGTCCAGCTTCATTAAGCACAAGCCATAGAGGACCTTCCAGCTATAGGAGAGTCAGAGAGAAGAATGAAAACACCCACAAAGAGGTGTTTAAGGAAGACAGAAACTCCTGCTCTTCGGTAAGAAACAAACCTCACCACTGCATACTACCTTATTAACTAGAGCCAAATGACACTTTGCTGTGATTGCTCGCAGATTATTCAATCTGCTCTACTCAAATTTATGTGATTTCCAGTCTAAACTGTAATTTAGTAGCAGCTGTCGCTCACACTCAACACATTTATATGCCTTACATTGTGACCACAAAATCCCTTAAAATATACAAGTGATAAGTTAGCTTGCTTCAGGAAGTAACATTTGTGAGCCACTTTGTCTTAAAATTACATTAATACCGATCTATGTATAAATGTTACAATTTGCAGGGCAGGCAGCTTTTCAATTGCAGTTAGATGCGCTTCCAGGTCTATAGCCAACACTGAGGTTTCTTGTCAATTTGAGGTTTCAGAGTTTATGGTTTTTTTAGATTCAGGTATCAATTTGTCTTCTGAAAGTCGACAAGTGACACATGTTAGACACTGCTGAAAGATTACAAAATAGCAGGCAAGAAGTAATGGCACATGGAAGAATGGAAAAAGTGTCAAATACACCTTGAATGTTTCTTCACATTCTTTCACCTACAATAGAATGAACACTCATCCTTGAGGAGAAAACAGGAAACTTTAACACTGACAAATGGACAGAGCAGCATAAAACATTCACTCTCAGAATGAGCAGTTTGAAATGGTTTAGAAACATTTACATTTTAGTTTTAATACTTCCAGCATTTCATGTTACCCAATTCTACATAGAGTTTGAAGATGAGTGTGATAACAGAAATTGAAGTCCAATCCAACCTACACATCTACAGTCCAAATGCATGAGGAAATGTGCAGCTAGGATTAAAGTGAAACAGATAAGGATCTCTACAGCAGTACTGTATTAACCCAATAGAGCTGCCACTACAGTAATACTGTGTTGAAGATGTTGATCAGTACAAAGACTTTCTTCCAGATTTTAAAACCAGCCTCACACAGGAGGGTTCTACCTATGGTTCAAGTGAACTGGAAGAAATCAATTGGATGTATTACCTCTTTGTTCTGAGTACCTTGCATAATCTTTAAGACTAAGAGTATTTATCACCCCTATTTTGCAATGCATGTATATAGTATTACTTGCATGTTATTCATGCCAAACTCCTCACTGAATTACACTCATCACTGAATTACACTCCAGATCTCAATGACCTTTGGTTAACTAAAACCTCAGCAAGTTATTAGCACTTTGTCTTTCCCAATACAAAGATAGTAACTGTGGCACTCCTGCTCTAGAAAGTTTATCATTAGCAGAACAGGCATGACACAACAGTGTTCTTACATCAGCATCTAAATGACCAGGAAGTTCAGACTTCAACATGAAGGCAACAGACTGCTACAGATAAAACCAAAATACCTATGCACGGCAACAGTAAGACATTAGACATGTACAGGACTGTTCTGAACAGCATAATAATAGGAATCAACTCCTACTATTAACTCTTCTTCTGGGTAAGACAGGTGCACATAGTAAACGGTACTGATTTTAGACTAAAAACAATACATACATACACTCCCTTGACACAACTTGTACAAGAGAGTTAATTTGAGAAGTATCAGCTTGACACATCAAAAAGAGTCAACCTCTATCTCAACGCTTCCTGTCATTTACTTCTGATGATTCTCAAAGGCCCCACGCATGATGGAGGTGGCATTCCACAGGGTGCTATACAGAGGTACAATCTTTGTCCCACAGTGCTAATTATCCTGACAGAAGATTGACAGATAGTTGGTTTCTTTGGAAGGGAGGAAGAGGGGAAGGTAGGGTAGTGGTAAGGAGGAGGAACAGCAAAAGGCAGGCATGCAGGGAGGGGTGAAGATGGAGGAGTAGTTCCAAGCTATTTCTCCCAGTTAAGCAAACAGCTGCAAGGATTAGTTAATGTATTGCTGCTCCATCTCCTGTAGTCACAACAAGCAACTACAGGGCAGTTTGGTGCACATTATGCTAAATTAAAGGGCTATTTCTCTGTGTGTTTGTGCTTTACTTGTAAAGCATGGATTTGTAAGTTAGTTTCATCTCAGTTACTGGCAGCAAATAAGCTTCTTTCTTGCACATCACTGACTTATTTAAAAGTATAAAAACGAGCCTCAAATAAGAACTGAGAATTTATCTAATGCTACAGTTTTTGACATACCTTTTTCATGGCATGACCTAGAAATGCTCCTATCTTCGCTTGTGAAATAGTTTGATTGTTGATACGAGAATGCAAAACCTGGACAACAAAGATTCATGTTTTTAAACAACTGAATGCATTTCACATGATACATCTACATCAGTCATTCAAGTCTCGCTTCCCTAAGTCTTCCCTTTAATAAAGGGGGGAAACCTTAAAAAATGTTGTTTTAAACAGATGATGTGAATATATTACAATTAAAGCAGCCAATCTCCAGAAAGTAACATGAAGGATTGATCTCAGCCTATAGTTACCAACTTGGTAGAGTACAGTAGTTACTGGAAACCCAAGAAGATGAATCATGTGAAGTGACTGTTACAAGTTTTAAAAGAAAGCAGGAATTTCAAATAGTAAATCAAATTTTCTACTGTGTGCTTTTGGTTAGCATTTGAAAGAAATCACAGAACCACAGACTAGCTGGGGTTAGGAAGGACCTTAAAACCATCCAGGTCCAACCCCTGCCATGGGCAGGGATGCCTCACACCAGACCACGTCACCCAAGGCCCCCTCCAGCCTGGCCTTGAACACTGCCAGGAACGGAGCATTTACCACTTTGGGCAACCTGTTCCAGGGCCTCACCACCCTCACAGTAAAGAACTTCTTCCTTACATCCAACCTGAACTTCCTCTGTTTAAGTTTGAACCCATTACCTCTTGTCGTATCACTACAATCCCCGATGAAGAGTCCCTCATGCTGAACGCCAAGCTCTCCCTTTCTCCACCCTTACAGAAAGCACTTGCTCCTCTTTTTTGGAAGTACCAACTGGCTTGTGATATTAAGCAATCTTTTAAATATCAGATTTTTTCATGCTTTCATGTTCAGAGTAAGATTTTTAAGGCAATAAAGAAAAGAGCCAAAAAGAAAACATCTTACTTGTCTTGCTTGATCATCCGGCATCTTGAACTTCAAATCTAGATTACTGTCTAGTTCCTTGACCAGTATGTTTAGAGATTCATTGTTACGAGCATCAGTAATGGAAGAACAGTCTGGTGCCTGGGTTTCTCCATGCCCAACAGTATCTCTCAGGATACTCAGGACTGGCTGGACTCTAGGAATAAGGAGAACCAAGACAAATCAATACCATGTGCTGCATGTCACTGATCTATAAACCTAAGAATCAACCAACAAGCCTCCTACTATAGACTGCCCCTAGTCATGAGCTGAAAACCAGGAGAGTTCAAGGACTACCCTTTCCTTGAAAAGTCATTCATAAATAAGGTCTTTACTTTTCATTTTTAAGCACAGAATACCTGTAAGCAATGGACAATGCAGCAGAAATAAGACACAGAAGGTTCTCTCATTATGATAGTAGTCCTAAACTTCATACAGTGATTAAATAAGTGGATGGGAACCTTTACACATGCTCAGTACTAGAATTATACTCACCAGGAGAAGAAAGCTTCCTTACTATCACTATGATAACACTGAGTACAATATTATGAAACTGCACACATCTATGTCATTAATGTGCATTGTTATTGCAATGGAGACACACTTATTTTTATCCTACATTATAACAAATATTACTGACTATTCCACAATTAAGATGGTTTGTTACCTCTGCCTCAAAGGAATAAGCCAGAGCTTTTATCTCCTAAACTTTTTTAGTATTTTTCTGGTCTTCATGATTTTCTGTTATCATAACTAAAGTTAAGAGGATGTATGCAATGTACAACAGTTAACTGTAGTTACTAAACAGACACCTCATTTTCCCTCTCAAGTTCTTTTTAATTTAAGTATACTTTATAAGACATACAGACTCATACTTAAATCCTAATTCTTTTAGTAATACTGTAGGTATTTCATGTATTCACCCTGTGCCAACAGTCACGGAAGAATCACTAAGAAATTGGATCTGCTACAGTTACAGAAAAAAAACAATAAAGACCACCCTCCTCCTGTGGAACAGCCAGAAAAAGAGGTGTGAACACATCTGTGCTGTTGATTGTTCAACATCTTTGTCGGTGACACAGACAGTTGAGCGCGCCCTCAGCAAGTTTGCCGATGACACCAAGTTGATACACTGGAGGCAAGGAATGCCATCCAGAGGGACCTTGACAAGCTTGTGAGGTGGGCTGATGCCAACCTGATGAAGTTTAACCATGACA
>JAOEHY010020744.1:19926-38392 GCA_025447955.1 Psilopsiagon aurifrons
CTCTTCATTAGGGACTGCAGTGATAGGACAAGGGGTAACAAGTTCAAACTTAAACAGGGGAAGTTTAGATTGGATATAAAGAGAAACTTCTCTAGTGTAAGGGTGATGAGGCACTGGAATGGGTTGCCCAGGGAAGCTGTGAACGCTCCATCGCTGGCAGTGTTCAAGGCCGGGTGGGAGAGAGCCTTGGGTGGCATGGTTTAAGTGTGAGGTGTCCCTGCCCATGACAGGGGGTTTGGATCTGGATGATCTTAAGGTCCTTTCCAACCTTAACTACACTATGATTACTAACTGCATCCATCCTCTCCAGAAAGAAAATACTCATTGAGACATCAGTGTGAAAATTTACAAACACAACTTTTAGTAATCAGCACTTGCCTGAATCCCCTGTTTTCTGGGGGCAAAAAATAAGTTGGCAGCTCTTCTGGATCAGGAATTTTGGGGAATGATTTCACACACTCTGATCGCTGTGGCCACAAAATATGCTGTTTGTCCTAATGGGGAAAGGAATTATTTCTTATTAATTTCTCAACATTTCTAATATTCTAATTAACTTATTTCATATAAACAAGGAAAGATTCACTCTTTCACAACTCCTCTTTAAAAGGGCAAAGCTTATGCTCTTCACTCACTCTATTGGATTCTACACTCCACACCGAAACGATCGAGCGAGCAACAGGGGAAGACTGCAGTGACTGGCTGTGGTCGCTTTGGTTTGCATGAAGATCCAGATTCACAGATGTCATACTAGAAGTTGAAGAGTCTTCACCAAACTGGAAACAACAGAAAACCAGTATTTAATAAAGAGATGATATATTACTGGCTGAATTGCTGCACATTATTTTTCCCTGCCATTTGTGTAGTTACGCCTCCCTGATAAGCTGAAATTCAGGTAGCAGGGGAAAAAAACAACCGTCTTGATCCACTCACAAATTGAAAAGTAATATTTATGTTATATATAAGTCAACAATGAAAACATGAGTGCAAATCAACAAAAAATGCTAACAGGTACCAAGCAAACACTTCTAATAGACCACAAAACCTACTTATCTAGACCGCATAGCTCTAGTGCAAGTCAGGGTTACTAAGGCTGATGACCACAAAACCTACTTATCTAGACTGCATAGCTCTAGTGCCAGTCAGGGTTACTAAGGTTGATGACTTGCAAAATTATCTTGACAATTAGGGCTGTTTCCTGAACCAGTTAAGTGGAAACTCCAGAACACATTCCACATTACAACATACATGAAACCACAATCTTTATCTGGAGTCCTAACACAGCAGCAGTGTTGCTTGGGTGGCTGCCGTTCCAGATTTTGTTTTGGTACACACTTTGCTTATAAAACTTCTCCATATTCCTTTATCAGGTTTCCTTGGTGCACTGCTTAATTCAAGATACACAATCAGCAAATACTCACAAACCCTGTCTAACACCTTATTTTGGGGCTCACTAGATTCACCACCATTGAGCTCTGCTCCTCCATTTGCTAACTGCTTAAGGTAGTTTTGTGCACCTGGTAAGAAAAGAGATTAAACTGGAAGGAGCACGCAAATGTTGCATAGTTTGAGTCATACAACAGTCTATTAAACTAAGAAACTATGACCCATTTTAGGGCTGTGGAGATAGGGATTGATACAAAATTTTAAGCACAATCCTAAGCTGTTATGTTGGAATATTCTTTCCACTAAGGAGTAATTCTTGCTCCTTACAGCACAAAGACATCAGAAAACTCACTCCTTAGAAAACCTTTGCTTCTTCTTTAACATTAGCTGCCTACTGCTTTTTCCTGGCCTCTCTGAAGGAAACTAAACCAGAAAATTCAATGTGTTTTGCTCTTGCAGTATATTTATGTTAAGAGAAAGCTGTACTTCCTAGAAGGAATAACTTGGTCATTCTATGGAGGTTGAAAAAGCAAAGGAGTCAATATAGAGGTGGTTGATAACTCACAGGAAACTAGACTTTGGACCAAAATAATCTTTAAAAATTCAAATAATTCTAATAGTTCCCTTTTCCACGTTGAACAAAGTCATACACATCAAAACCTCTACATTTCCATAATTCACGGATGATCTCAGCTTGTATTACCAGCAAAAATTAAACGCTTCACAGTCTGGAAAAGACACTGAACAATTTCTCACTCCAATTACCACACTCAAAAAGTACCCCCTTTGTTAAGCCCTAAAACAAAGAGGGAGTATTTTGCTAGCAAGGCAAATGAGATGCAACTTAGAGCAGCGGTATCAATTCAAATTCACAGACAAACCTGAACATATTCCACATTCTCAAAAATGTCCCCACGGTGATAACGAACAGGCTGGTCCCACTGGCAGTGCAAGCTATGCTGCTGACTGCCCAGTCTACAGATCTGATGGTTCCCTGCAGAGCACAACACAATGTCTACTACAAAAGTGAGCTTTCTGAGGAGACAAACACAGCAAACAGTCACCCCTTCCAGCCCCAATTTGGTCCCCCCTTTTCATTTATTTAATCAGCAAAGAGGAAATTCCATATTCTTAGAAAGATGCAAGAACACGGTCAACATTGCAATCCCTCATTTTAATAAGAAAAACACAACAGCCACTCAGGGCCATCTGTATATATAAAGAAGTTATGTCCTGACATTAATCTGAGTATGTGCAGTTCTTCATTGCTATAATGAGCATGAACTCTAAAAAGTTGTACCTAATTGAGCTTCTTTTGCCATCTGTGTCTCGTGAATGATGTTCCTCAAGATTTGTTCCTCCTGGATAAGCTTGTACTTGTCTAAGACATCTTGTTGTCTAAGGTAATGGTCATGCTGCTTCTGATATTCCTTCAATTCATTTAATGTTCGCTGAAGTGATCTTGAAAATTCAACAGCAGAAAAGATTTACTTTGAAGGCTTTTTAAAGTATCAGCTTTTCCTACAGCGTTGCACATTTCTTCAATTATTCTTATGCATAATTTTATTGCACAAAGAAATACAGAAAGTTGAAAAATATTATTCTATTTGAAATGTAAATAACTGCTCCAATAGAATACTAAAAGTGAGACTGTATGAACTGCAACTAGGATGCTTCTTTAGTTACCTATGCTGGGCTTCCAGTTTTTGCTCAAGTTTTTGCTGACATAGGACAGCATGCTTCCTTTTTATTGCTTGCTCAAACCCTGGTTTGGCTTGTAGAGCATGATCGTAACACAGGACTGAGTGGTTGTACTCCCCAAGCATCTGAAGAAGGAGAGAGAAAGAAAGAATTAGCCACTGTCTGGTGATATTTCATAAAAACATTCCATTTTTAAAGAAGTCATTAACTCAGATTTTAATTTGTGGTAACAAGTAGCCTGTCATTTCTGCAACTCAAACCACTACATCTACTAAAGAAAGGCTGTAGGAGAATATCCCTGGGATATGAAATGCACGTGAAACACAAGACACTGTAAAAGAGTACAGCTTTATAAGTAAAACCAGATTATTATTTGGTTTTCTACAAATCTTGAAAAATAAAGATAGCATTTACTGCATATATATTTCCCAAAGTGTAATAGCTGGTAAAGAAGTCACTGTAATCCAGAGCTGCATGGACCACAATAGCTGCATCTGCAGAGAAGTGAGCTCGGTGCAGAATATTTGCCAAGTTCACCAGTGCAATATCTTTATTTTGCCTACAAGAAGAACATTAAAAGAAAAAACAGATATTAAAAGAAGATCCAACTGTCTAAGAACCATTCATTCATTACTCATACATGAAATATGTAATTTGATAGAAAATGTCTAAACTACATATGTACCTAGTATAGCATATAAAGACTAAGAACAAGTAACATAGCTTATTCCTTAGAATACAGTCTTGGAAACTAAAACCTGTTTAACTAATTAGGATAACCAGGAAAGCAATCTGAAATAAATCTTTATGGCAATTCTTACCTTGAAGAAAAATGAAGAGCACGCATGGCACATTCTACTACTTGGTATGGCTCATTCTTTATTCGCCAGTAAAAAGAAGCCATATTATAAAGAACCCAGGAAGAAGAGTTCTGCAGTAAAGAGAAACATGTTAACTATACTAAGACATGAACTAAAAGGTTAATCAGGGCTTTAATTACTACAGGATAGAAAACTGAGCACCAAACCTGCTCACAGTTATCTGTTTCCTTTAGAAAGCTGCCATTTGGCAAAAGTTGTGAATGTTCAGGAAGAATGAGCTGGCATATGAATGTAGTAAAGAAACTTCTGCCTTTCAAACAGGTAAAAATTCAAGATGAGATTAAATGAAGTGGCAGTAGTTCAATCAGCAGCAGCTTACCTGGCATTGATTGAGGGTTCCTATACCTTGCAAGAAAGCATTCAGTAAGACCATACACATTACAGTACTATTTCTTTGTTCTTTAAGTTTTGGTTTAAAAGTTGATGAATTTTTGTTTAAAAGCTTTTACTTATTACCTTGAGAAAGCAATGAATGTGGTTTGCCAGGCCACAGAATACATCAGTTATTAAAGATGACAGTCAGTACCTTTCTAGCACTCTTTTTGGGAATACAGTAAGATTACAGTTTCATACCTTCATTAGCCCATCATAAATACGATGGCCTATTTCCTCTATACTTCTTCCCAGCCTCCGTGATAAGTATGTGAAGATTGGATCTTCTTTAGGTAACAAGGGTGCGGAAAGATTAACTCTTTCTTGGACACCCTAAAATAAAAATTGAATATAAGCAATTTGCTAACACTTTAACTAAAAGCAGAGAAATAGACACAAGAGCATGACTTCCAGGAAAACGTAGAGCTTGCTTATTTTACATTCCTGTCGTCCTTTCATATCAAGATCTTAGGGACTTGATAGGATAATGCTACCTTTGACCATGAATAATATATATTATTATAGACAGGCAAATACCAGAAGCAGCTAAAAGCAGCCTCTGCCTGTGAATGCTATGGAAGTATTTACTTCCGGTAGCACTATGTATCTGGCAGCTATTGATTTCACTAATGACCACTGAAGCACTTAACTCATGTTAGTCAGATTACAGACACGCTCTGAAAGTATCCCTACATCCCTTCTCTTTCTTCTTGCTGCAACAACAAACATACTTCTTTCAAAAGCACATCCGGACCCAGGAACAGAGCTAAAATACTTCAGTTCCTGGTTTTGTCTGTAAGAAAATCCTTGTAATAAAGTAAGTACCAAGATATAAGCACTACAGCTGCATCTGCACTAGAAAATTTGCTCATATGATAGTGTTGACAAAACCAGCTTTTTTAGCACACCACATTTCCATTGTAACCTTTCTCAAGCAGATGAACTTCATACTAATAACGAACAATTATCTCATTTTCTAGGTCAGGGCTTGACTTTCAGACACCACAGAGACAGTGAAGCATGTGAGGAGCTACCTACAAGCCTGCAAATAATTTTCTGACCCTCAATTTTCATAGCTTAATGACACTGTTCAGCACTCTCCAATTCAACTGAAACAATTTACGAGTTCAAGGCATTTCTAATGAAAGCTACCATTTCACTAATGAAATGTGTGTTATGAAAAGACTCCATTTTCCTAAAAACACCCTCTAAAATCAGGCAAAGAATAACAAAAGAGAAATAGGATTTGTGTATCTGATGGAACTGTCCTCCTATCAGCAGGGCACAAAAGAAGTCTGAAACTGTCTTGAAAGATTACAGTATCTTTCAACCTTCACTGAGACCCACCAGAAAGTTTTCGATCCCTCTTCATGATAGGGCGAAAAAAAACCCCACACTTGCATTCGCTCACTCACCCGTAAGTGCTGAAAAGCATGAATACTGTATGGAAGATCTAGAACTTTCGTACAGTCTGGTTGCTGCAGGTCTGGAGGGACTGGTGACTTTGTGTCTATATAGTCTTCAGGGCTGAGGACATAACGTAACACAGTAGACTTCAGATTAAAATGCTGCTAAAGTTCATAAGAGACAGTATTGCAGTTGACAGACACAATACACTGATTTGACTGTTACACAAGCCCTGGTTTTGAGCACATCAGACCATGTCTGATGTCTTTACAGATTTCAGTTGTATCAGAATGTCACCACTATAGGATAAAGTAAACAAATTTCTGTCTGCTTTAGAGAGAACATCAGCATTTGGATAAACTTCAAAATATATCAGTGTAATCTAGTGTATTACTACAATGATTAATGATCTATCTGCCAGGCAAATGGCAACGCATGTGGAAGTCTCTTCAACCGAAACAAACCAACCCTGAGTATTAGCAAGAAGCCCAAATGAAGGTATCTTAGGATAAAATTAATCTCTTCCCACTTCAAGTACTCATATGATTATGTTATTATTAAAACTACAAAACCAAATCAGTCAGCCCTGAAGATGAATTGCCAGTGAAGCTGAATGTCAAGCTGGCTGCCCATGCATCCCTTACTTGCTAAACACAAGGGATGAAATATGACCAGAAGGTTCAACTGCTTGGTAATCAAAAGCATTACATTTGCATTTAAGTCAAGCCAGTGCCCACTATAAGACGTGTATCTAGCTCAAAACATCCAAAGCACACTCCGGCAAATTCAACCCTCTTCTACATGATGCACGTCAGTTTAACTCATGTTTGGTTGTATCACGTCAGAGTCACAGTGGGAGAACTGACTGGGAGCCTGGGAATAGAATGGAGAAGTTCTAGGGCATGGCTAACATGAACAGTTTGTGGGAGACAGCATTTCTGTGTTGTACCCTTTCATGATCAGTGGCAGAAGTTGTTTTACTTTTATTCCACACTAACACAAAATAAAACAACTGTCATCTAAAGGAGAGTCAATGACACTATTTTTCTTTTTATTTGCATTTAGAGGTTTTGTTGATTTTTTTTGTTCAGTAAAAACCTAAAAATATAAGCATCTTATTACCGGATATCTTTGCTCTCTAAGGTGATGTACGTGCCATCATAAAGATCTAGGTCCCCCAAGGGCACCTTGGCTTTAATGCAGTCCGGATCCTCTTTATTATGCCTTTGTTCCAGCCCTGTGTCTCTGTCCTCATTTTCCTCTATATGAATCTTTTGAGCAACTAACTGTTTCTGTAAGAACAAAACAAAAAGAAGAATGTACACACATGAAAGCAAACTCTACAGATGCTGTGACCTGAACAGTCCAACTTTTTCCTTAAAGTCCATTTGAAGAAAACCTAAAAGCTCTCTTCAGATTTTGAGAATATTTTCCTGTATTTTATAACATTTGTAGGACATTTTTTTATTTAGATGGAATATAAATACTTTAATTAGAGATACACGACTTGAACAGGGCATCATCTCTCCTGCTGTACCTAAAAAGAGGGCTAATAGCATCTCAAATTCATGGTAGGCCACTCAGAAAAGGAAGAAACAGTTATTAACAGCACATCAACTTTTCCATATTTGGACCCATATTTGGACCCTTCTTCAGTTTAAGACCTCATGGAAATAATAGAGACTTCAAACAGAACAAACTTCTTAATCACTCAGCATGCTAAGTACAACCGAGGTGGCAGGTTAATGCAAGAATTGAGACTAATTTTTACAGATTAGCTTATGATGTGCCTTAGGAGCTACCTGTTGCCCACAAAGCTCAGAGGTATTGATTAGCAAAAGCGGTGAATAGACTAATGACCTGTCACAGCACAGTAAGTTGCATTTCAGTCTCACTAGATCTGTAAATTGCGAACTCATTAAATATCATCAGGATTTGCATGTGTGATATAAGAAAATTTGCATTTTTAATTAAAGCCATAATTACACAATACTATGCAATACCAGAGATATATACAGGAGTAGCAGCTTATAGATCTTAACAATAACTTCTGCTGAAAGTCATTCGTATGCCACAAATTGTAGATTGGTAACTTCCAAACCCACAACCCATGTCCTGAAAAGCTGGTAACTATTGTTCCATCCACAAAAATGAGTACACCTTAAAGAGAAAGGGTGGCTGAATACAATCCCATAATAGACAGTCGTACTTTTTTCTCCTCCCTTCCACTTCTCCCATTCACCTACAGCTACCTCTGGTGCTCACTCACAGTTAACTGGTTATGCCAATCTGACAAAACCAAAGCCGACACAGAGAAAAGAGTGCATTGCCAGAAGAAAGGCTGTGATCTGTTCACTTGCCCAGCCCATGCTATATTTAAACTTTCTGAGTTTGAAGTTCATTAAAGTTCTTTCCAGAAGGGTATTCTCAGACCCTTTTTCAACAATAAATGAGCTTGAAGAAAACCAAGCGACCTTCTCTGTGCTCTTCTGGAATACAGCAACAGAACCCAGTACCTAAATGACTTCACTTAAAAATGTCAGGATTTATGGATAACAACAGGGAATGGTAGAAATGATGACCTGGACAATCATAACCTACTGAGCAAACTAAAGGCATAAAATTCTTGAGATCTAAAGAATTATTCATCCTTTCACTGAAGGAGAATTATGCCCATAATAACTTCTGTTCCCTATCTAAAGCTATCACTAAAAAGCCTATGGAAAAAAAATCAGCATTCTCAGAAATCAGTTAGTACTTAACATGGATGCTTTACCTCCAGTTCTTTGAGGTAGTTAACGGTTGTTTCTTGTCTCATTAGTATTACCAAATCGTGCGGGTTCCTCAAGTTCATTGGTGAATCCACCTGCAAGATATTTCAACAGCCCATCATGTAAGACATTCTTCTAAAAAGACTGATTTTAAAAGGTAAGATGTTCATTCAACTACAGTTTGTCTGTTCAGAGGTTTTCCATTCATTCAGCATCATAATATGTCCATAACTTCAATCTGTACTTCAAAAAACACTGTTATCAGAATCCAATTCAAACCAGGCTTTCATTTTAACCCTATTTTAGTTTATTCAGGCATGCAACTTCTAAGCATAAGAGGCAAGCAAACTTCTCATAACAGACGTTACTAAGAGTACCTACTGCTATAATTCTAGATACCAAGTACCCCCAACGATCCATATCAGTATTGATACCATATTGATGTTGTTATTGAAGTAGTAAAGCCTACAGTATTTTACTTACATATACTCATAATTCAATACACACATTGGAATGCACATATTTCAAGACATAGCTCATATTTCCTCCTATGGGCCCCACCTCACTTTGAACTGGTTGCACACAAACTCAGAGTTATGTACTGAATGTAGCACTTGTTACGCCTCATTTGCTAGGGAGGCTACTGTGGTATGTACAAACGAATGAGATATGAATTTGCAAAGAAAACAAGGGAAAGTTTTACTGTGTTTAAAGCACTTATCACCCAATCCTAAATTGCACTGTTCCTCTGACATGCAAAGGCTGCTTCCATGATACTGCACTCACTGAGAGCAAAGTCAAGCTTCAGCTCTACTTTCAGCGACAAACTGCATCGGGGGAGCAATTTTTTGCTGAACGTTATGCAGGCATCACCATTTAGAAAGCTTTATTCTGAAAGATGAAGGAACTTGGATTATCACTCATTCAGAAACAGAATGATGTTCAGGGACAGCTTCTGTTTTGAACTTCTGATAAAAGAGTCTCATGAGAGTTAGGTCTGAATTTCGGGTTTGGGAATTTGGAGTGGGTTGTTACCAATCCAGCAGGCACCAGCTGACAGAAAAGCAACGTAACAAGTACCAGATTCATATGAACTATTACCTGGCAAGAGCAATCAAAGTGACAACAACCAAACAGCAATGTCACTGAATTCATTCATAGAGTTACGGCAATCCATCAGGAAATCCTCTCACATTAAACAGCAGGCATGGTAATTTTCTTTACTCTTCAGATTTTCACTTCTGTATCTGACCTCAGCTTATCACCAGCAAATGATACATGATAGTAATGATTGTAATGCTTTCTAACGATAGTAAAACCCTTCAACCCAGTAGAAAGTTCCTATTTCTGTAATTCTATTATTATATGATTTTATTAGTATATGTTTAGATGTTTCTATTACTAAATAACCTTAGCAGTGTGTAAATAAAATTTTTAAAACCAAAACTTCACTACTAAATCCAATCTTGTAGTTATTTATGTTTGATATTTTTCACACTCTGAAAGTTTAAGATTTCCACTGCAAGAAACTTCCAAAGTAAAGACTATTATTAGCTCCATTTTAGGTGCAAAAATTGCATTTGAATGGAAAATATAAGCGACTACATTGGACAACTACGCAAGGTTTGCAAAGGCAACTAAAGCCAGCACACCCAATGCATTCAGAGCACTTCTGACAGCTTGTAAGACAAATATACAGTCCTCATACTCTTCAGTTTACACATTTACAATACATTTACAAAGGCATCACAGAATGAGAACTGAGCAAATAAAAAGCATTCAGAGCTATAAGAAAATGCTATATGACACAAATAGACACAAAGGAAACAGATTCTTAATTGAAAACCACAGGAGATCTTATGATATCATGCCTGCAAATGGGGAAAACAATGCCAACTTGGCCTCCAACAGGCACGACTTTGGAGGATGATGGTGCTCAAACTTCAGAACTTCATAGCATTTAAAGTGCAATTTCCTGAACTGCTTACATTGATCCAAAAGGGAAAAGGAGCCAAGCAGGGGAATTCTCCCTTTTCCTACTACCTGAAATCTCGTAGCTCCACTGAGAAACAGACCAGCTGAAAAATAACAGATAAAACAATTAGTTTTCAGGCACATCAGCAGATGAGTCTGAACTGGCCTCAAGGGTGCCCTTCATCACCCTCCTCTATATGGCAAGAGCCACATGGCTCATGAACTGCAATCTGTTCCTCTCATCCAGCCAGCAATGCTGTCGAGACCTGTGGTCCATTATTCAGCACTTACAATACCCCTCCCCAGATCAAACACGTTTTCTTTTACAGTGCCAGCCACTGCCACAGCTGGAAGACAACAAAGCTGACCTACAGAGTTGTGAGGAGTACCAATACTACATTTGTCATCGAGAAATGCACTAGTCCAAATAAAACGAATTTGATGGATACCTGGAGACTGTTCTGGATTACATTCTTTCCCTCTCACAACAAAAATACTCTTAGGACTCTAGAGTTTAGAAGATACTGGTTTCATTCAGTCTCATGTCATGCTTTTGCTCCTACAGACACTCCCAACCTCTACTTAATAGTCATCCAGAGACTGATCAGGTTGTGGAAATGCCTCCAGTTTCAAGAGAGTACCTGAAACAAAACAAGAAGCAGCTGGTTCCACCAAAGTAGTTCTGCATCTTTATGACATCCACTGCAGAAAGTACTTCTTTGGACAGAAAACAGTAAGCAACATGAATGGTACTGGATCATGTTGAGGAAAGAGTATGTTATAACTACAACTGCATAAGATCTTATGATAAAAGTGCATATTCATCAGCTCATTGCTCCCCTCTTTTATGACAGCTCAGGTATTTGCAAATAATTATGCATTAAAAACCCCCTGCTGTGAAATAAAGGGTGTATGCGGCCTCCATTTTACTAAGCTTCACTAGATTTGCTGATGATACAGCCTGCGGACTGCTGGGATGAATTAAAGGTTGTATTTGCTCTGAGTACTGCTGAAGATGTGCCTGGTACAGCATTTGCATTTAAAGTCAGTTTTTATACAACTAGTAAGGAAAACAGCACAAAACTTGGCTCTGGAAACTAGCATAGGTCTCACTTCAGTTAAAACCTTATTAGAGGGCAGGTGTTACTTCAACACTGGACGAGCTAGAATCAAGTATCAAGGTGTTTTCAGATGTTTCTTTTTACTTTAGGATTGAATCCACTGCCAGGCGGGACTTGGTCTCACTTTAGAGTGTTATGCCCTCTTCCCTGCCACACAGAAGGCTTCACAAACACAAGCATAGAGTGCTACCACAAATTCCAATTGCATTATAAATCATAGCTTCACTTCATGTAGCTTCACGCAGATCACCCAATTCCAACCCCCTGCCGTGGGCAGGGAAACCTCACCCTAGACCGTGTTGCCCAAGGCTCTGTCCAACCTGGTCTTGAACACTGCCAGGGATGGAGCATTCACAACTTCCTTTGGGCAACCTGGTCTGTGCAAAGTCTGTTGCACGTCATCATCTGATCAGGGGAGTGAAACACAGATGGATGTTGTGGTTTAGCTCACCTTTTGCAAAATGTAAGCAACTCCCTGTAAGGCTCTGCTGGGATGAAGCAGAACAGACACCAACCTGCAGAGCACCTACAGCTTCCTGGTGATGAGAGTAGAGACGCCTGCGCCACAACAGATGCCTGTCCTGACTAACTCAAAGCATTAGGCTGATGCCACCACATTCATTTACTCTTCCTCCAAACTGCTGAAATGGTGACATTCAAGATGAAGTGCTTGAAATGCAAGAATCTGACTTCAATTCAAACACAGTAAACAGGGGAAAAAATAGTGCTGAAAAGCTTTCCTTGAACCCCTGGCTGCTCTTACAGCTACACTGCAGAAAGCCTGCCAGCAAACCACTTCCAGAATAAATGTTCTCTGTTCAACTTTGCCCAAAGGTGAAAGTTTCTTTATAAAGCACAGTTCAAATTTATTCACCATCACAAAGTACACCAAGAACCTGACTCAGCAAGAAACACACAGGTTTTGTGTAACAAAATAGCCCAAGACATCAGAGTTGAATCAAACCATGGAGTTTTGGAGCACCTCCTGTGTTAATTTACGTATATCAAAGTCATTGAACAACTACTCTTGTAAGTTTTGCCAAACCTTTTGGCATATTTTCCCCAAATCTGTTATAAATGAGGGTCAATGAATGCCTCAGTCAACTATTTATAGGTAAGACAACTTCTTTATAAAGTACGGTGGAAATCCCACCCTTACCCAAGGCACAGGAACACCAAAATTCAGGGCCTCCGTATGTCCTAAAAGCATTCTACTACACGCAGAAGGCAGATCATGAGAGAAAGAAGCTGGAAAAGATACTACATCAAATGACGGCGTGCAGTTAAATGGCTCCTTTCAGTTCTTTTATAGACTTGTTTTACAGATAGTGGATCTTTTGTCACCATGATTGGAAAATGAAGGCTGGAACTGCTTGCAGTGGGAGTGAAGCATCTAAAAACTGATGCTTGCTTTATGGTATACTCTTGCTGCCTTGAGATACTCTATATTCCAACACAGCATTCCTGAAAAAGCTACCAGAAAATCTGTATATGTTTCAGTACAAGACAAGCATTGGCTTATCCAAATGATGAACAGGGAGTGTCAGAAGACACTTGTTCCAAAGGACATCAATGAAAACTTCACACAGAAAAACAATGTGGAATTGAGTTTTTATAAGTACTGAGCCATTTCAAAGCTTACAGCTGCAGAATCTGTTACCAAAGAGCATTAGGCGTTAGGGTATTATTTAGAGTAGCTGCACTACAGGAAAAACAGAAGCTTTAAACACTTGAAGCACTTCAAGCCTAAAACCTAACCAAGTCTCAGTATTATCTGAATAGGTGTGCTCAACTGAGATCAATTCCAGAAAGCACAGGAGCTACAAGTATCATAGATAATAGATCTAAATACAAAGGAAAACAAGGCTTTACTAGGAAAACCACTTGTCTGCAATGTGTCATTGGTCATACTTAAGAGTACAAAGCCTCTCGCTGAGGTTTATATTCTATAGTAGCAAAACAAATGCCAGACATACACACTGTTGAACCAAACCAAGAAATGGACAGATCACTCGCATACATCAGTAATGAACAAGTACTTGTTTTCATAAAGACAGGCTGATTCCTGCTGCCTGCTCCCTGCCACATCCTAAAAATATGAAGTGTTCTAAAGTTGAAAGTACAGAAAAGGAACACCACTAATTAGACTTACAAGACACCTATAAAAGGTCAACCCTGAGCAGTGATTTCTTCAGCAAATGGAACAGCAGACAACCCATTAGGTTTTTTTCTGGTTAAACTTTAAGGGAAATTACTTAATGCAGTGATGTATTTTTAGGGCAGGCACTTTATGCCAGGGTTCTCAGTTCCTCACTGGAACAGGCAGTAATTAGGTAGGGATTCAGCTTTAAGTGTTAAAAGAAGAATTCAGCCACATGAAATGACAGGCTCTTGCTAACTTTGCTCTTCAGGGCTTTGATGGAGGCCTTCATGCAAACATGCTAGGGCCACTTCTAGACTATCCTTGTGCTGTGAAGCTCACAATATGGGGAAATCATTGCCAGGTACCAATCACAGCTTTTACCACAGATTAATCAGTTTTGAAGAGTTCATTTGCACCATCCTGTCAGTTTGTCCTACCCTTCTCTGAAAAGACGCTGAAAACAGCAGGAGAGGCCAAGGAAATCAAAGTGTAAAGATGCTAAGAGGAATGGGACCTGGGAGCCACCCTGTGCCCAGGGGACACAGGCTGTACAGAAACACCAGGAGTGAAGGAGTGACCAACTTGGCTTGGGTTTAAACTAAAACAGGAGAAGTTCAGCTTAGATATAAGGAAGAAGTTCTTTGCTATGAGGGTGGTGAGGCCCTGGCACAGGTTGCCCAAAGAAGTGGTCAAAGCTCCATCCCTGGCAGTGTTAAAGGCAAGGCTGGACAGAGCCTTGGGTGACATGGTTTAGTACGAGGTGTCCCTGCCCACAGCAGGGGGTTGGAACTGGATGATCTGAAGGTCCTTTCCAGCCCTAATGATTCTATGATTCTATGACATGGTGCCTACCAACCACTGCTGGGGCCTTCTGGATGTACACACCGAACCACCTTGGCATATATTACAAAAACGTCTGGATTTAGCCTTGCATAGTATTAAAGCTTTGCTGTCAGCATACAAAACCTGGCATAGACTGCAGCAGGCATGAGGGGCATGAGACCGACATCCTTATTTCAGCAGCTCTTCAGTTCTGCCTTTTTCCTCTTCCGCCTCAGATGCAAATCTTTCACCGCCGAGCTGAGAACAGTGAAATCAACTTCCCCACCGCTGCCCCAAAGAGCAGAACATTTGCATCTGTGACTGCACTCCGCACCCAGGCTACCACAAGACCTATTTTTATCAAATGCAGGTCTAGCCATGACCTTCACAGCGATACAGAAAGACAGAGGCAGCACTCCCCTGTGAGCAGGCAGGTTCTAGGTCAGCAGCACCCCACTGGTGACAAGGATGTTGAGTGTCTCAGCCAGTTGCTACACAAATGTTCAGGTTCCAACTTTTCAAACATACTTACGAAAAAGCAGAACATTTAAAGTGAAGGAAGTTTTCAAAATGATCATTTTTCACACCAGAGGAAGGCCTAAGCCCCACAGCCCTTTGGAGATCAATTGGCAAGTCTTAAAACACAGCAAGTTTCCCTTCTCCTGACGATAAGCTGGTCTATGCTTCAAAACCATCACGCTTCAGCTCATCACCCTGGTGCTGGATGGCAGCTAACGGACTGCAGCAGACTCACACCAACCTCCAGCCTAGGTCTGTTTGCAGTTACTCATAAAGAGGCACTGGTAACAGTTTTGGAGAAGGCATGCTACCACCTTACACACTTCAACAAGAACAAACTATGTGGGGTTTTTGTCTGGTTGGGTTTTTTGTTTAGCAGGTAACAGACTCAGAAGGATAAGAAATGAAGCGGATAAAGAGGTCATACAGCCAAGCAAACTAACCCTCAGAGAAAGCACAAAACAAACACCCAGCTGTCACTGTTAAGATAGATCTGAGTGACTACTTCATATATCACAGAAGATGCTTTTTTAGGGAGCAAATAGCTTTTTATTTGGCTACAATTGATTTTCAGCTTTCTTTGGGTTTGGATGGTGACTTTTCCTATAGTCTTCAGCATACGGACCACTGCTTTCATCTCAATCTGTTTGCATACACATGTGCTCAGATGACAGACAACAACAATGCATGAACCAGCTCCGAAGCCATCCATGAGCCATGTTGCCTTGCTGCAACTTGAGGCACACTTGCACTCAAATCCACAACCCATAGAACAACTGTTTCGTAATCTCTCCCCTCTATACTTATACTAAGCCAGAATTAAGCACATTACTGCAGTACATGAAATTTAGATGTCTTCTTAGCCCTGAACAGGCCAACCAGCATTGCTGTTCACCCTCTTCTCCGGACCATTTCTAACAAACTTCAAAACACACAACAGCACATTAAAAACAAAACAACTTTTTGCCAACTCAGATTCCTTGCCAGAGGCTCTCTGCTCCTGGCAGCACTTCCCCAGTCCTGCTCTGGACCATCTGCCTGGGAGGCTTCTTTGCTTCTTTTAGCCTGGTTACTCAGAACTAACTTCTTTGGCGTTTATATTAATCCCCATAAAGCCAGTCCTTTGAGTCCCTGCAAGCTTGCTTGGCTTTAATTGCCTCTATAAAGGGCTCTTTAGAAAGACCCAGCCGCAGCTCTGCTATGTCAGGTCTCTGAGAGATGATAGCAGCTGGTCCCCATCAGTAGAGCCATGAATATCTACTGAAACTGTTTCCTGCATCACATTTAATTGTCAACTGTTCATCCTCTCCGTGAACAAGTTTCTCCCTCCCCTTGAAGTACACTTGTATTTCTGTAGCTTCCCTACTGGTAGGCAAGCACTGTCTATAATCAGTTATATATTATCCTGAACTTTATACCCTGAGTTGTGAAATGACAAGGTTTATAAACATGTGCACTGAGCAGATATAATCTCATTAAAGAGAGACAATTACTCAGTCCCTGGCTTCGCAGGAACACACATCTGAAGGGTGGACTCGGACTAAAAGAAAAATACAAACTGATTCAAAGAATGATGTATCTGACCTGAAAAGAGGCTACTGGAGTAGCAGATACAGCTTGATGGCTTTTCTCTTGACGGCTTACTGAGACAATGAAATGTTGCATGCACTGCTGGGAATTAATTTGTTTCATCATTCAGAGATGCTCACTAGAAACTGGAACAGCAGGGCCTACTTAGCGAGCGCTCCCATTTACTAGATGAGACGTTGCTGATAGATGGAGAATTGTTCAGTTCGCATTCATTTTGCCGTCCCTGTCAGGTTGTTATAGCGCTAGGAACTGCAGTGAGAGTCTCAGGGTGCTGCTAGTGGTCTTATGGCACAGGAAAATCCATCTCACTTGAATGTAGTCTCATATTAAAGGCTTACAGCCTTGCCATACTACAAGGAGAAACAGCTAACAGAGATTTTACAGCAACAACATAAACTATTTTCACCCTTCTTCCCCAGATATTCCATTTTTTATACTGGCCATGATCTGTAACTTCTGCTTTCAGCATCTCACCCATAGCACACTTTGGTAACACAGAAATCAAGGCTCACAGTAGCAAACTAAAAGTTATGGGGCAACCACCTGTCACTGGTGCTCATCTGGACATCCACAGTGGCTCATTCAGCAGGGGGACTGTTTGGGTGTTACTAGCACTTAAATTTTGCCCACTGAATGAACGGGCTTTATTCAGATGAAGTGAGACAGTCCAAGTGAAGATTAACCCTGTCCCTCTGTAAACATGGTGACAATCGTCACAAATGGGTTTCAGACTGTTTGAGAATGGTAACATTCATAAAATTGAATAATATCGCTTCTACTTAGCACCACCACTCTCAGCCACCAGACAATATCAGTCACTTTCAGTTAGAGACTGCTGTGCTGGAAGCGTTGTGATCAACGGCGCAAAGTCCAAAAGGGGCTGATCACCAGCAGCATTCTTAGGGATCAATACTGGGACCAACCCTAATGCCTTTAGTAATGACAGGAGAAAAAGAACCTCAGCAAACTTGGTGTCCTCTGCAAACACAGGGTGAGGGACAGCCATGGCGGGGCCTCATGAAGTCTGCAACAGCAGGCGCAAACCCAGTGCCAGGGATGCAACAGCCTCGTGGAGCAGGAAAGACTGGGCTGAACAGAAAACAGCTTTGCAGAAAAGGATGTTTGGGCTCTGGTGGGGACAAAAGGTGTCAATGAGCCAGCAGTGTTTGCCCCTGCAGCTGAGGCAGCCAACTGCATCCTGAGCTGCAGCAGCAAGGTTGGAGCCAGCAGGGCAAGGGATGTGATTATTCCCCTCCACCATGAGAACGCACCTCCTTCAGCTTTCTGCCCCCGGTTTCAAGGCCAGCAGGGCCCATTCAAGGTGGCCTGGAGCACACAACATATGGGGCGTCTGAGAGAAGCAGGCTAACTCAGATGCAGGCGGATACTGCTGCTGTTGTCAGCTTCAAAAGACAGAGTACAGAGAAGACGGAGCCAGACTCTTCTTGGGGTGTGAGAGTGAGAGGCATCGGGCATCTGCTGCTACATGGGAAATTCTAATTAGAAAAGATGACAAAGAATTCACACTGAAGGCAGCTGAGCCTGGGACCAGGCGCGCAGCAAGGCTGTCAGATCACATCCGTGGACAAAATTCAGCTTGACAGGGCCCCCAGCGAGCTCTGAAACTCGAACCTGGGCTGCAGTGCAAGCACCAAGAACTAGCAGATTGGATCAATACCTGGAGCAGAGAAGGCTGCATGGAGATCTCAGAGCAGCCTTCCAGTATCTGAAGGGGGCTATAGGGATGCTGGGGAGGGACTCTTCATTAGGGACTGTAGTGAG
>JAOEHY010020745.1:0-35407 GCA_025447955.1 Psilopsiagon aurifrons
GGGGTGTTAAATCCGTAAATTCCTTTTGTTTTCTCTCTTACCTTGAGCGTGGGTGCGTGCAGAAATCCTGTGCAAGACTGATACCAGTGCATGCAAACATCTAGTATGTACTATACACTCTTAGAGATGTCCTTGAAGAGGTAGACTATGCAGGAATGCCATACTGCTAATAATATGGGAAATAGGGAAGATCTGCTTAAGATGCTTTAGTGGGATTAGATTAAAAAGTAAAACATTTTGAAGCTGCTATTTAAATTGCATGAAAATATGTTAGTGTTCTATTTCTAGCAAGTGTCTAATGAGTAGGGAGAAAGGTGACTCCCTTCATACTGTTTGTGTATGCTGCTGAATCACTGTCTGTAACTCATCTGAATATAATTTCCAACACACTAGCCTCATCTAATAAAAGAGGTGAAGATGGATCAGTTGCAAATCTCAAATGCAGCTGCAGCATTAGCACTGTATAGCATAAATGTAGTGTAAGTGATGTGTTAGATAAGTAAGAGTTCTTTCTGTCATTAGGCTTTGAAAGTAGCTTTTGACATGAATGGGGAAACATGATTTTGAAGTAGTTTTTTGGTGGTTTGATTTTGTCTTTTCAAGAATAGCTGCTGGTTTCGTATTATAAGCAGTTTGGAGTTCTGCCTGTCTATTCAGTTTGTACAGAACTTGGCATGGCAAGATCCTGATAATAAAGACTCTATCTCAACAGTAATTAAAATAAATATTGTGTTCTGACATTTTTGTTAACAGTCACATATGTTGGTTTTTTTCCTCAGCTTTCTCTGTTAGAAGATGCAGGGTTTGGTGGTGTTCTTCTTTACGTTGATCCTTGTGACTTACCAAAGACTACAGATCTTACTGATAAAGCATTTATGGTTTCCTTGAATGGCGGAGGAGATCCATCAACACCTGGTTATGCCAGTATTGGTAAGTACTGTTCAGGGCATATTCAGTTAATGGATATTTTAATTCAATGTAGGGTGTAAGTGTGGGAGATAAAACATTAAACCAAATCCTTTTTGAAACAGAAACTGTGGATAAGAGAACACCATTTAATACAGTGTAGCTCAAGGGCTGGAATCTAGTCTCAAAGGTCCTTTAGCTCTAAATTCTTGGCACAGAGTTTACACTCTAAATAATCTATTTTGTTGCTTTTTGTATTCACACACTGAACCATTATTCCTGCCTGCTTATTCTTACCCCATTGAAGGAAAAAAAAAAAAAAAGTGAATTATTAATTTAGTGGTTTCTGAGCAGATTGCAGTGGATATGTCCCCCCCGGGAAAAGCATTTTTCATTCTGCCTTCCACTTTCATGGTGTAGGTAATGGAAACTTCTGGTCAGTAGTTGCAAGTACAATGTAGTCAGACATTTATATTTGAAAGGATTTAAGAAAAAAGTAATGTTTATAGTATCTGCGTGCAATTACCACTTTAATGGGATATGTTCATTTAGCCTTGTCTCAGTTCTGCCTCGGTAGACTTGCTTATCAGTTATGCTTCTCTAAATAAATGTATTTTTGAAGTATGGGAAATAAAAATGGTTTTTAAGGACCTGCGTAATCCTTTATGATCTTATGCTTGGGTTTGTGGGGGTTTTTTTGTTGTTGTGGGGGTTTTTTTGTTTTGTTTGTTTGTGTTTTTTTTGTTTTGTTTTTTTGTTTGTTTTTTAACGCAATGTTATCAATAAATAGAAGCACAAGCATATTTGACTTGTGTGTACTATTTAAATCCACATTCTGGCAGTTCACTGAATGTGTGTTCTTCTTTGCTGCCTTTTCAGCTTTACAGCCTTTTTTACTATCTCACTATTTTGAAATGTATTAAGCAGCAGTCTGAGTTTGTGACAAGGATTCATCAAGAATATTTTGTCCAGTTACTAGCTCAGACATCTAAAGTCTGACTTGAATTGGCACTAAATCAACTGAGGCAGTGCTGATATATACTTCATGACTAGAATGACAGAAAATAGAAATATTTGCCTGGTTGTCGAAGAAGGGTGTTAGCTATTCACAGCATGAATGCCTTGACAGCTCAGTGGGAAAGAAATTGCACATTTTCTCAGTGTCTCAGTGTACCTGACCCAGTGTTCTTTAAAGTGCCCTGGGAGCTACAGAGGTAAATATAACAGTCTTGAAGCTTTATTCTTGCTCATTTCATGGAGCTGTTGAAAAACAGTTTGCCGCTTATCTGTCTGGCTGACTCCTTAATGTTTTATTTACCCGGCATGATAAGTGAAGCTAATTAAAACAGATACACCAACATGAAGATGCCACTTCAATGTCTAAACCTTATGCATTGTTTTTTTTGTCAGTAAATGATCTAATCAATGTCAATTGCAATGTCAAATGTCAATGGCAATGTGCATTCTAATCTCCAGTCTGAGATAATGGTGGCCTAAGTACATTGGTGCTTTCTGCTAGAACCATTAGTGTGGCTTTTCTGTGGCTTTAAATCTCTGACCAACATTCATAAGCAGGAAAAGGCTATCTTATTTCTAAAATAATTTCTGTTTTGATCATAGACTGCAATGATGAGCTGGAAAGAGCCAAAGGAATGCTTGAGGAACCTTTTTTTTTTTTTTTTTTAATGGTTCTGTCACTGACAAGTAGATCAGATGGAAGTTTTGTCTGTGTTTCCAATGGTGGTTTTCTTATCTGGATACTATGAATCAATTTGGTTACACGTAACTGATACCTGGCACAAATATAAGTACATCTGGAGCACAGACTATTGCCGGAGGGATGCAGTTGCATATAAGGTAGTTAAACTGACTACATGTACAATAAAAGTGCCAGATACCCAGGGTAGCCCCTGTCACTTTGATTCATAAAGTATAGCATGAACTACAAAGGATTTTATTGGAGGCTCCTGCTTAAGTTATTGGCATATCTTTGATACCATCTGCACATCACATGTTGCCAGAAGAACTGTTACAATTACAATCTCAGAGACTGCTCCTACCACCATTCTCCCTTTTACTACACAATTCCTAGTAAGTTGCATGATCCAGAGTTAGCCTTGTAGCAGGTGAATAACAGGTAGGAAACTTGTATTTTCACAGTGCTGCCTGTTTCTCACATTGTTTTAGTCCGGAAAAAAAGTCATCTGTGGTGTCAGAATATTGGCCTGCTTCAGGTTTTTTCCTATGGGGGGAAAAAAATCTTCAGGAAATACCATTTACAGATCTCTCCTCAAAATTGAGAATATTTTCAATTGGGGTTTATGTAATAGTTTAGAAAGAACTTTGGAGTTCTCACGAGGTTTTAACTCAGAGTTTCTGTTTCATGAAGGTTAAATGATGTGCTTCTGCGAGCTAATTATTTTAAGAATGTAAGGAAATAGCTTGAGGGAATGGGCTTGAGGTGCCTACTACCTATGAGTGAAATGATTTTTATTTTTTTCATCTCTGTTTAAAAAGGGGGGAAAGTAGTGATGTGGAAAGGGAATGGAGCAGCATGCACATGAAAGTTTCTGCAGCTTTGTTTGATAATTTAATTCTTCTATACTTAAGACTCTCCCAGTCCTATGTTGTATCAATCCTGAAACAATCATATGGGCCATTGTGAGCATCAGTTTTGTCTTCCTACTCTGATTGCCAAAAACTAGTATCTTCCATTTTTAGAAGTCTTTATTCTATTTTCCTGCTTTTGAAATGAAACAATTCCAGTGGGTGGTATTCAAGGAATTTAACATACAGGAGTAAGAAGCTTGAGAAGAAGATAAGAGACTTCTGTGACAAAAATTATCCTGAAAGAAAAGTTTAGAGGAATAGCATAAAATATTAATAACTTCGCCCTGTACTTTTTTTTCCCCCTCCCATTTTTTAATGCGGCACTACCATTGTATGGCAAACATAGACTGCTCGATTGCTAGGCTTCAGAGACAATTTAAATGAAATTTGTTTCCCCACAAGAAATGGCTCAGTAAACAAAAATATGGATGCAACTTACTTGTTGATCCTAGTATGTAAATAGGATAGTGGCATATTATGGCTTAGTAAACAGAAATATGGATACAACTTATTTGTTGATCCTAGTATGTAAATAAGATAGTGGCATTGTGATAAGCATTAAGAACCCTGCCCCTGAGGTAAGGCACTTCATAAGAATCCCTATCTGTGCAGTGGTGGAATAGAATTTTTTTCATGAAGAATTCAGACAGCATTGTAGGAAATATTGCCATCTTAAAAATGACAAAATACAATATCTGTAAAGTACAATCTTATGCTGGAGTTTCAAATGTAGTGTTTTTTTTAGAGAATTGCTGCACAGAGAGATTATACAGCAAGGCAAAGCAATATATTTGGAAGTAGTCCATTTTCAGGTCATTGTTAACAGCTACTTATTATGAGCCATAGTACAGAGATTTGGGGGAAAAGATCATTAGCACAGGGGAAATGCACAATGTCACTAGAATTATCAATAGTGAATGCTATTCAAGCAGAGCAATTGATGTGAGCATTCATCAAACATTGATAATAGTAGTTGATTTCAGAGGAGGGGACAAGGAAGGTGAGTGTTGACCCACTGCAGGCCACAGGAGAGCCCATCAGTGAAGTTGGTGATGCTTCTGTGAAAACAATTGAAACGACAAGAATTCTGTGCAAGGCAGGCGAGTAAAACTGGGCCTGCAAAAAGGCAGTGTGAAGGTGCTGGTTTAATCTTTTGGAGTTTGTTTCTCACTATCCAAATCTGTTTTAATTGGCAATAGCTGACAGTGGTTTCCCCATGATGGCAACTGGTAAGTGATTTCCCTGTCTTAATCTTGACCGATCAGCTTTTCCATATTATTTCCACCCCCTGTCGTGTTGAGTAGGAGTGAGAGTGTGGCCGGGTATTTGTTAGAAGCTGACCAAGGTTAACCCACCACATTGTGTACTCTGCACTTGAAAAAAAAAAATTACAGCAAAAGTTTAAGAACACCAAATATGCATCATAAAAAGTCCATGGCATTTCGCTCTTTAGTCATGTGTCATTCTTTAATTGAGCCTAGCCAGTTCTTCTGTAGTGAGCACAGGGAACTACTGCTGGCACTCGAATATGGGTAAGTACATGCTGTGATTGAAATGTAAGCCTCCTTTAGATTTAGTCACTCCTGAGATTCTGTATGTTCTGTGCTTCCTGCCTTATATCTGAGTTTCTCTTTACTGTCCTTTATTCCTCTGAAGCAACCGGCTGAGCAGAAATGCTGTCTAGCAGTTTTAGCCATGCATATGCAACATGTTCTAAAATGTTTTGTTATAAATCATCATGACTTTTTACAAGATGTCCTCAGCCCTGGTTTATCTGTTCTTTTAAAGAACAAAACACAGTTACAAAGACATTTTTTTATGCTTGCCTTTGCAGCTGTGGAAGTGATCCTGAGATTTTTTCCTTTTTTCAAAAAAAAGATTTGTTTTTACTTTCTTCTAATAACGTAAATGAGATACGTAGGTAACTTGGTGTAAAAGAACTGTCTATATCGGGTTCAAAAGGTATCTGAACCCATGATCTGCCTCTTCAGAATTCACAGGTTACCATAAAGTGACTAAATTTGTATTGAAGTACCAAATTACATGCTTTAACTGTATTTAAAACGGAGAAATTGTACTTCCAAGGTATTTTGGTCTCACAGGTTTAAGTGTGGGGACCTCAGGGTTTTGGGAGCACAAACAACAAATTTGCATTGAAAATTCAGTGATTTTATCGATTTCAGTATTAAAAGAGGAGTGTTGAAGTTACTGCCAATGGTACTGCAATAGCTTGCTAGCAGCGTTTGTATTATTTGCCTCTTGCAAATGTCATACTGAACTGTGTTGTCAAAACTTTTCTCAGTTTCAAAAAGAAAATTATAAAATTTTATAAAATGAAATTATAAAACGTGAATTTAAAAGAATAGTGGAATGTGCACATGGTAAATTGTTTGGAAAACAGCAGATCAATGCTTCCTATGCTGTAGAGTCAGCTCCATGGAAAACATACTGCCTAAATACTTCCTGACACTTTAGAAGTTGGAGAGGTCTCCTTGGTATTTTTGACATTTCAGTTTCAAACTAAATAGCCTTGTCTCCCTACAGAACATTTTCCAGTGAAGCCACTTTGTCCCTCATCCAGCAAAAATAGAGTTTTAAATGGTGTCTAGGTTAAATTTTTAAAGCTACTCAGCTTGCAAGTGACTTTAACATATGCAAATCTTTTGTGCAATCATGATTGAAAATAATCGTGATACTTAAGATCAATGTATTTGTGCAAATTAACTAATTTATCATGTGCTAACATAACAGCAAATATCACTGTATGGCAGTAAGGCTAGCTGATGTATTGATATCTGCTACTACAAAAGCATGGGTGCCTGCAGAATCCAGCTAAAATCAGTTTCTTTGCATAGGCTGAGAATCCAGGACAGGTGCTGCTTTTGTGACATCAGGAAGTGTTGTGAGAACTCCGTTATACGACTCCTGGTTTTATATGGGAATGGTATTAAGAAGCAGGCAAGACCCAAGACAGGATATCAAGGAAATATTTTACTAGATTTATGTGAGGGGTTGAGGAAGGGATTGGTTTTGTTTGCAAGATAGAGAGGTGAATAGTTGTGCATTTGCTCACGTAGTAACATATAATGATCCATTTTAGGAACCAGCTAAGCTCTGAGCTGTTAGTTAGAGACCAATTTTATGGACCACTTGTTCTGTTTCCAGTCATTTGCTACTTAATGCTCATTGCTGTGATTTCTTCTAATCCTGTATCTTTCGTAGCCTTTTCCAGTGACTTCATTGTGTTGTTTTCTTTCAGAACCACGTTACATTGATGTTACTTGAGATTTTCCCATACAGCAGTTATCTAGCAGGTAGGCAGGAAAGTTTAGCAGTATTTGTACATGAAGTCTGAGTTTATAGCAAAAGCATGCTTAGAAATAGCAAGCCAACACAATCACTTTCAGGTTTCTCCTGATTGTAGCCTATAGGCACATTTCTTCGTTCACTGCAATTGAAACATTCGCTTAGAACAATGTCAAATCAGTGATGACAGTTCCCCATGGCAAGGAAGCAACAGTGGTATTGCTGGTGTGTGGGAATCCAGAAAGGGCTTAAAACAATAGGCGTGGAAACCTTTTGAGTGGAATTTTTTTGAGGGCTCCAAAACACTGGTTATAGAATTACAGTAAAACCAGAACAGTGTCCTGGGCCTATGTTTTCCTGTGTTTGTAGTACTTGAGTCAGCATCTTCCATTTCAGGTGATATATTGTGAAAATTTGAAAGTTTCTATCTGAAAATAACTGTTCAGGCAGCTTAGATTTGAAACTGGCTGTTAATTTTTCAATTGCCAGGTTGAACAGAGCCTTTGGTGACATGGTTTAGTGTTAGGCATCCCTGCCCATGGCAGGGGGATTGGAACTAGATGATCTTAAGGTCCTTTCCAACCCTAGCTATTATATGATTCTAAGAGTTAAACTTGCAGCAGGCAGAATATGTTTGTGAATTTAGGCCAAATTTAGTGTTTAGTTTTGTACACAGAAAGGGGATTTTCAAAAGCCATTAATTTATATCCTTTTTAATTTAAAAAAAAAAAAAAAATTATCTTCTATTTGAAAGTTGGTGAAATATAGGGAAGAAACAGAAAGTTACAGAACATTTTGAAAATGATGGGCCCAATTCACTATTAGTTGTGCCTTTTTCCTAATATATTTTGTGCAAAGCAAATACCTATTTTGGAGATGACTGTCTACTCAAGTGTACTGCTACCATGACAGCTCAAAGGCAGGCATTTCTGGTAGATGGTATTAGTTATTAATGCTGATGTAATTGCCAGGAATACAGATATCTCAAAGTACAAATTCTGGTTATTTTCAACAAATAATTTTGGCCACATACAAGCTAAAGGAAAAAATGTCCAAATCAGAATGATTGTAAAGCAGTTTAGGTACCTCTCACATGAAGTGGGATGGCATGGGTGCATGGTTTAGTGGGAGGTGTCCCTGCCCGTGGCAGGAGGCTGGAGCTGGATGATCTTAAGGTCCTTTCCAAACCTAACTATTCTATGAGTCTATGATTTTAAGATAAAGCAGATAACAGCTATACATGTATAAATAAAGGAATTGTGTTTAGTAATAAAGTTCAGTTAACCTTCCTATATATTTGTGCATGTATGCAATACAGTGGTATTTTACACTCCTAGCACTCTTGTGCTCAAGTTGGTATACTACAATGTGACTCTCACATACTGCAGAGATAACACCTGCAAGTGCACCTGCATAGTATCAAGAGAACCATAAAGTCAGCTGGCTGATTGTTTAAGCAATTAAAGATGTAATTAGATCTATAATTGAATTTTTTCTAGTGCAGTTTGAATACTGCAAGCCAGAATAAACCAAACCATCTTTAATTCGACTTCATCTCTGTTCCAACCCACTGCTTACCATTTTCAGCAGCTGCATAAAAAAAGATAATACTACCTCTTCCTACTTTCAGACAGGTAGAAACTCCCCTATCAGAAAACCTAATCATCTTAAAATGGAGATGTGGAAAATACTTTTTCATTACATAAATTTGTACTATCATATTATATAGTACTGTTCTGCAGAACACATAAAGACATAAGTAATTCAGCACATATTGGGCTTGGCCAATTTTCAGAAACATTTTGCTTGTACTTATCAGAGGATTTTTTCAGACTTGCACCATTTTCCTTCCATTCAGAGATAGCAGAACACTGTCTAGGGGGACTTGGGTGTGGCAGGAAGGAGCATCAGAGAAGCTCTTATGATGGTTTAGTTGGTTGGCTAAGGGCAGCATGAGTGGTAAAGTAAGCTTATGAGACAGCAGGTTAACAATATATACACATTTATTGTGGTCAAAACCATCTAAACATATTTGGGGTGTGATTTCAGTGCAGTATGCTCCAGAACAGTGTGTCATGGAGTGGCTGATCAGAGCTCTGATACTGATGTCGTTAAAAGGATCACAGCCCTTTGCACAGGAGAATAGAATTGCAGAGTAGTTGAGCTTAGAAGGGACCCGTGGAGATAGCTGAAGGACAAGCTACCTGCTCAAAGCAGAGTCAGCTAGCAGGTTGCCCCAGACATTGTCCAGCTGGGTTCTGGTCATCTCCAAGCACATGCCAAAACCTCTCTAGGCAAGCTCTTCTAATGCTTAACCACCTTTACCATAAAATAACTTTCCTTTTGCATAAGGCAGAATTTTCTGTAGTTCAGTTTGTGCCTCCAGGTGTTGTTTCACCAGTGCTGAGTCGAGGGGAAGAATTGCCTCCCTTTACCTGAAGACTGTCCTCTTCCTGATGCATGACAGGATGCTGTTGGCCACCTTTGCTGCCAGGACACATTGTAGGCTCATGCTTGACTTGGTATTCACCAGGACCCACAGATCCTTTTCTGTCTTGCTGCATTCTAGTAAGTTGTCCACCAAAAGGCTACTGGTGTAGGGCTTATTCCTTCCCTGTGCAGTACGTTGCCTTTCCCTCTGCTGAACTTCCTGAGATGCTAGCAATCCATTCCTCCAGGTTATTGAGGGTCCCTCTGAATGACAGACTTTCCTCCCAGATTTGTATCTTGTTCAAATTTGCCAGTTTTCTCACTGTAGAGGGATGTTGGTTTTATAAGACATGATTTCCCCCTAGTAAATCTATTCATACCACTCACAGTGACTTTCTTGCCCTTCATGCTTTTGGGTGATTTTCAAGGTCATTTCCACTATCGCCTTCTCAGGGACTAACGTATGGCTGATCCTAGATCCTCCTTCTTGAGGGTGATAGGAGTAATACTTGCTTTCATTGTGTTCTCGTGAACCTTTTCCCATCACCATGAACCTTCTAAGATTTTTACGGCCTTGCAATGAAATCCATGAGCTTTCTCATCACTCAAGGTTACCAGCACATCAGAGTTTACATTTACAATTTACATCTTCCTCTGACTGATGCTTTCTTAAGCTATTTGTTCCCCCTGTCATGCTTCTCAAGATTACAAGCTACACTTGTTGCTGCAGTTTGGATGTTGAAAGACAGTGGTAGATAAGGTTTCTTAGGTATGGCAGAATGTAAGCTCACAAACAAAATGCATTTGGAGTAGAGAAGAGAGTTGTCATGTCCAGCGGTGAGCCATGGTGATAAGGTAGCTTTCTCTGCCTGGTTATCCTCCGCTGGCTGGTCTTCTGGTGTGATGTTGTGAACCACTGTAGACTTATTGCCTAAATACACACATTATGACTGTAGTGACTCCTTTCTATTAAGGGACATTAGATTCACTTAAAATTGCTGGTAGAAAGTTGCCAGACTCCTTTATATAAGAGACTGCATCAGCCCTGATGCAAAGTTGTTCTCCCCTTTTTTTCTAATAAACCAATATAAAATGCTTTTATGTTTGTTCCTTGAAAACATTGAACTTCTTCATTTTTGGAAGAGGGTAGTACTTGAAGAAGTATTTGGGTGTAGAGATGGTCGGGGCCAGCTGCAATACAAGAGAATTTCATAAATGTGGAATAATTTCTGTAACAAAAAGGCAGTTGCAGCTTACAAAACTTCTTTCTTCAGTGCTTTTGGAGCGGCCAGTGCTGATGGCTGGTCAATATTTGTTATTGTACCCATCTGTATGATGGGTACAATGCCAGAACGAGAAACAATCTATTTACTGCCAGATGCTTTTGTTACCTGACACATTTTTCATGTTCAACACCAGGCTATGTGAATGATTTTAATAAACCTATGAAACTTTGATAACTCTTTCAATTCTGATTAGGACAAATATATGCACAAAATGTGTGCAACTTCTGATACCTCTTATATACTAACTTTACACAGCTGACAGGGTCTTACTGAGTTAGTGGAGAAAAAAAATAAGACAAAGAAGCTTCTTGGGTTATTTAAAGCCTGATTGATTTCATAGATCTTTCAGAATAGTGATAAAATTTCTTTGCATGCTTATTTTAAATATGGTGCTATAGGGACCACACTTTATGAAATATATAATGAACAAATGCTTGTGCTGCCTACTTGGGAGGTAATTTTTTTATTTCTTTTTTTGTTTTTACAGCAGATGTCAGTGAAAGCTGGCACGTGATGACAGTCTATTCCTTTCTTGTATAGTTCTCATAACAAGGTGACTAATATTAGAACAGCTGGCCTACGTGGTTTTAAAATGCCTAGTTGTTTGGGTTTTTTTCTTGATTTCCAAGCATCAGCCTTCAACTAGTTCACTGCAATTTCTGCCAAGCCTACTTAAAACGAGGTCTGCAAGGGATTTTCAGCATATTTTGCATACTCTGAGAGAACTGTACCACACATTTCTTCTTCAGCAGTTGAAACTTGGGCAGTAGTAATATTTGCATAGGATAAAATCTATTTAATTTCTTTTAGTGTTATATGAAGTGTAAAGAAGTGTAAAGGTGAGGTAAAACTAAGAATAAATTCCCTTGTCAGTTATCTCTGCTCCCTCTTAAAGTTGCTGTATTACAAGTGACTATGAGTTTTTCTGGTAAGACACAAAATATATCTCTGGGCAGTAATACTGTGTGCTGCTAATCCTTTATAAAAATAGATACATGGCATGGACTAGCTTGAGGAATGTTTTGAAATTTCCTCAGAAATATAACCTTTTCAAAGATAGTATGAGTAGAATATTTCTTGAGTTAAAATTAGGTGACTCAGGGATAAAGAGAGTCACATAAAGGTTTTACAGATAATTTTGTAAAAGTATTTTGGTTTGGTTTTTTGTTTGGTTTGGTTTTGTTTTTTTAAAGGGGGGGAAGGGGAATATGAAGATGAGAAATTCAGTAATACCAAAAATGTAGGTATGAAAAGATTGATACTGTGTTTGGTTAATTTTACGTTGTAGTCATATTAGCCTTAGGTCTTTCAGTGCTTTACCACTTTTTAAATACTAGACTTCTGTTTTAAGTACAAGCATTACCTTGTGAGCTTCAGGATAGTGGAGGAAACCTGAAAGTGCAGCTTGACAGCTGTCTAATTTTAAAAAAAAAAAAAGTAAATATCAAAACAGAATGCAAATGAGGAAAACATCCATAGATTTTAAATAGATTTCATACCTGTTAGGCATTATTTATGCCTTTTAGATAATTTTTGTTTGCTATCACAACGTATGAAATAAAACAGTCTAAGAGCTGTAGTCCTAAGCTGGTCAGCAATGTTTTCTGGAAGTTACAGCCTCAAGGTTTGGGGTTTTTTTGTGTGTTTCTGACAATTTTGTCCTGTTAGACAAAACACAACTCTGTTGCTAGAGTCTGGATTTCTCCTCTGATTTAAGCAATGGACCTGTAATTCTGAACTCTGAAGCCCTGATTTAGGAATTGGTGCCTTAAAATAGGATTTAGTTACAGCTCTCGTTATTTTGTAAGATGAAAAGTTGAATTGCAAATCCTATAAGAGATTTACAAATCCTATAGTATATGTAGAAATACTGAAAGAGATTTACAAATTGTAACATAAAACTCAGTAAAGTAATGTTTAGCTGTATAATCTATACTCATTTCTAAGTTAAAATCTCTGTGATCCTAGCAGAGATCATTCTTGAATTTTAATGTATGTTCTGTTTTGGGTTAGGTTCTTTATGTTTGTTTTTCTATAGGATTTACATTTATTAGAAACTTCTCAGTTTCTCCTTCAGCTTCTTAGAATTAAAGAAATTAAAAGCATTATCCTCTTAACAGAGAGAGGAGTTACCATTCGTAGAAGCTGTTACAAAAACTGTGCCTTCATGGGTGACTGAAACCTACATAAAAGTACTGTTGATAAGGTGTTTGTCTCATAGTATGCTTGCCTCACTGTGGATCAAGTCGTCTCACCTTAAGCCGAGAAAAGTCCCAGCTTTAATTTTTGTATTGCCTTTTCTTTGGATTTGTTGTGTTTTGAGTATATTAGTGCTGTGAATATTGTTTGGGGAGCCAGAGAATGGAGCAGATTGTGCAGAGAGATTGTTGTCCAGAGAAAATATCCAAAATGTGGCTGGGCAAGGACCTGAGCAACTTGATCTAACTGACAGTGCTTTGCGTGGGACATTGGACAGGGTGATCTTCAGAGATATTTTCCAACCTGAGCTATTCTGTGATTCTTTGAATAGGAAACAAATTGTAGAATAAATGCAGGCTGACAGCCATTTTTTTTTTATTTTGTTGACACTATTATTAAAAGTAGTAAGACAAGTGATCTAGGACAGCATGGCCTAAAAGAACCAGGGAACTGAGACGTGAAGCTGGAAAGCCCCAGAGTATACTTTATAGTTTTCTTGCTCATAGTGCAGCTGATGAGAGCTGTAACAATTTTGTCAAGCATGTCTGTAAGATAGGAAGTGAAACAAAATAGTGGACCAAGCATAAGAAATCAGGCCTGAACAGGTTCTGCATAATCTCTTCCATGTTTACATACTGGCCCAAAACACTAATCAACAAAATAAGATGTGGATGGGAATAAAATGTTATTTTTGCAGAGCTATAATTTATTTTTCCTTTTTTTAAAAAATTAACTACTATGGAATTATTTTATTAGTTGGATCAATTGTGTTGTATGTTTCATTTCTTGCCCTTCACTCCTGATGCTAGTTTAAAGGACTTCAGTCTTTCTAAGTACAAGATGCTGTATATGTTGGTAGTATGCAGCCGTTTACATTGATCTTGCTCTGAGATTAAAACAGGTGAAAGCTTCAGTGACACCTATTGTAATTGGCAGACAAAGGAAAAGTGACTAATTCACCTGCTTCAACATGTCCGTCTAATGCAATTCCAACACAATGGAAAGTATTCATTCATGACTCAATATAAAGAATAAAAATAGCAGTAATTGTCTGAATTGGAAGAATCAGTGAATATTTTCTGAGAGCTGTAAATTTAAAGAGAGAATTAGATGGATAAAATGTGGGTACTTATATTTTTATAGTCTGTAGATTGCATGCATTAAAGAAGATTTCTCAAACAGTACTGGGTGCTGTGCAGTGAGGAAGATGACAGGAAGAAATGTATTTTAGAACTTTTTATTCAGGAATTTTTGATGTTGTGAGAAATGCATTAGTTATATGACATACCCTGTAACAGACTATAATTTTCTCTGACTGCGAGGAATGGTCTTGGTAGTTCATAGGCAGTTTTTGAGAGTGCTAAAGGAATTAGGAATTGCACTGTCAAATAGGAGATATATCCAGTGGTTCTAAGAAATTATGGTTGAGAAAAGGACAAAAGAAACCTCAAGATCCAATAGAGTTTATATTAGCTCCTGCAACATCATAATAGTTTTTATGATTCTTTCAGTGGAGTGGGATTCATCAAAAGCTATATGGAGGTTTTCTGGAAGGTCAGTTACAGCAATCAGCATACTATTCTGGTAGGTACCACAGTTACTGCATGGTGCTCAAAGCTTATTTTTCTACATAAAAGCAAGTTGTTGCTCCTGGGAGCAATGCAGGTTGTTGTTCCTGGGGAGAAATGCTTGCTTTGTTAATTTTGTTCCTCTAGACTTTGGGCACAAGAAAGCTATTCTGAGCCTCAGAAACTTTTGCTTTCCCCAATATTGCTCTAGCTAGGACAAATTCTTATGGATAAAGTAATTGTGTGACAGTCAGATTCATCATTTGGGTTTTCTTAAATATGGGATTGCTTGTGTATCAGTTTTACTACCTGTATCTCAAAATCTGTAGATACCCATGTTTGCTGCTACTTTTATGAAGCTATTTCTGATAGTCCATTAATGCTGAACTGAATTACTAGTAGCTGTGCTAATGCCTGGTATCCTTCAATAATTGGTTGTGATAAGGAGGTAGGTATCCTCACATGAACTGGCTTTTATCTTGTAGACATAACCCAGGTTTCCTATCTTGCAGTAAAGGCTTCAGACACCTACTGCTTAAGGAAGGGAGAGGGAAAAAAAAAAGTAATTAGAAGGAGAAATGTCAAAAGACTTTGATAGTGGTATTTAACCAGAGAACTTATCTGCTTCTCTGTCCTGATCATTCCTTCTAAAATTGGTTAAGTTTTTGTAGACTTGGACAATTGAGCAACATAGGGTTCAGATCCTATTAGTATGGCAACAAAAGAGTTGCTAAGAGCTCTAATGTTTAAGAATTATTCCTGCATGAAGCTTATTAATAGTATTGCATGGAGCCAGTCCTCTTTCAAAAGGACATTACTGCATCTTTTTTTCAACTTTTAAATACTGACTTTAATACACATTGTTATAAATTTCAATACACATTATTGTAACATTCTATGCTTTTTACATTAGATTTGAATAAACAGGTGATCACTGAAAGGATATAGAAGACAATATAGTATAGACGTTACTGTTAGGCATGTAACGGTAATTTCAGAATGTGCCAACATTTGAGAAAGAATTTCATTTAATGATGAAAAATGCTTCTTGAAATGTTTATGGGAAATGACAAGAGACTTTTATCTAGCCAATAACCCATAGTCTTGTAGCCCAGGAAATTGTATGGAAAATGTTTTTTTGAAAGTAAGTTACTTAACCTATGAGATTCTTTTAGAGAATTATTTGTTTACCTTTCTCGTGTTTCCGTTAATTTATGATTTTTACTAAGACACATTTTGTCTAAAGTTTCCAAGTAGCTTTCCTACTGATAATCAGAATCATGCTAAGAATTCTGGCCTTTTCAGGTGTTTCAGGCTGATGTTGGTGCTTAAGTATTTCTTCAAGGATTTGTGGGGCTCTTTGCAAGAGAAAAAAACTTTCATATTTCCTAATAATGCTTCTTCATTTCACATGCTTTACTTTTAATAGCTATCATTTTTCTGCACGTAATTTGTTTGCTGTTCTGAAAATTGAAAAAAATGTGGTGTCAAAATAGAGGTCACAGTGACCAGCTGAAAGAAAACAAGTTTTCTTGTATCTTACAAGAATACGATGGCTACTGAGATGATCTGATCCTTTCATTCATCACATACTAGAACAATACAGTGTTTTGGCAGACTTGTGTTGTAGAACACTGTTCTGCAAAATTACTTCTCCACTATCCTTTTCATAACAAAAATACAAGATGAAGATTAATCCAAAGAAACTGGTTTTATTTTGGCTAGAACTTTAGAAGGCAGAACTACAATGTGTTCCTACCAGAGAATCCTATCTGTAGAGGAAAGAGGCTAAATCTGCCTAAAAATATCTGAAAGACACATTTGGAGATAATAACAGGTCTCTTTGCTGGAGATAACATCTCCAGAAGTGCTCTAGTACTCTTTTAACCTCCATGCTGTCTTAGTCATTAATACTTCTGAAAGTTTTATCTTTGGCATTTACATTTATTTAAAACATAATAGAATCACAGAATCATAGAATAGTTAAGTTTGGAAAGGACCTTAAGATCATCTAGTTTCAGCTCCCCTGCCGTGGGTAGGGACACCTCTCACTAAACCATGCCGCCCAAGGCTCTGTCCAACCTGGCCTTGAACACTGCCAGTGATGGAGCATTCACAACTTCCCTGGGCAACCCATTCCAGTGCCTCACCACCCTTAGAGTAAAGTATTCCTTCCTCATATCCAATCTAAACTTCCCGTGTTTAAGTTTAAACCCATTACTTCTTGTCCTCTCACTACAGTCCCTAATGAAGAGTCCCTCCCCAGCATCCCTATAGTCTCCCTTCAGATACTGGAAGGCTGCTATAATACTGAAAACATAGTTTATTATTTTTCTCTATGCATATATAATTTCATTATTATTCAATGTTTTGCTTCATGTGCTTAAGTGTGTTGTTAATCAACAATGACTAAAGGAAAGCATTGTGATATTGAGGTGTTATAGAGGTGAACTGATGATAGTGGAAAACTGATTTTTAAATGTCAGCCTAATTGCTGATTATTGCAATATTCTGATCATTGTATTAAGAATTCTCACTTTAAAGGGGATTTTCTTTTTGTTTTTTATATTTATTTTTTTTTACTTAGTTCATAAATGGGTCTTTTTGTCTGTTTGTTATATCGTTACATTTCATGGAAAATCCATTATGGCAAAGAATGGTAAGAGTTGGCTATTAGAATGGTATAGCTGCCTCTTAGTGATGCTTATGTACCAAGCAGTTGCAACAGACTTCTATAGGGTCTTTGAAGTTTGGGTTTGTTTGGTTTGGGTTTTTTTTCAGTCTTCATGGAAATTTTACTTTTAGTTGAAATGACAGTAATGCTTTATCTAATGAATTATAAAAAAATTGAAGAATTATATAATACATCTTAAAATATGGATTTGCGCACCTAATAGGAAAGCTAAATGGGGTGGCCAAAAAATGTCCTCATGACACAGATATCATTACAAGTTTGCTGGTTATAGCTTATTGAAAATATTTATAAATTCAAAACTGGTGTGGTTTGTTATGTTAATAATTGTTACAATAGAAATTGCCTGAAACTCAAGCAATTCTTGTGCCTGTCATTTGTGAGACTGAATTTAAACTGACTGAAATTCCTGGCCTGCGAAAAAAAGCAATATAACAAAGGACAGGGAATAAAAGAAGCTGAGCTTTTAAAATATCTATAAAACATTCGCATACAGTCCTGAGGCACTAGTGTGAACTGGACTAGATTTTGATGTGAGCTCATTTCCCTTTAGCTAGAACCTGATGGATTTATTTATTTTTTAATAAATCCAGTCTTAAATAAGATAGAAGAAAGAGTCTGTGATCTTAAATTTCAGTGAGGGAATGGATTGTGTACTTCAGAGTTCTACTGAACTGCATTAGTAGGATTTGCCAATCAACATCCAATATGATTTAAGGCTAGAAGTAGCCCTTTTGCAGCTGAATTACCTTTCTTGTTTAGCTGTGATAGTGCCTGTACATTGTATCTCTGACTGGCCATAGGTGCTTCTTTGAGCACCACTGCCTCTGGTGATTTGACTGTGAAACCTGACAAACAGACAGTTGGAGTTTTGATCTATTTAGGTACTGTATGGCAAACTTATGTTTCATATTCTACCTTTCTTGTTACTGTGCTTTGTGTCAGACTCTCTAGTAAACGTTAACTTTAAAATGAGTGCATTGAAGGTCATATATATGTTGCAGCCTCTAATAAAACCTTGTGACACTGTCTTCGCAAAATTAAAAATGCTATAGCTCTAATTGTTATTGAATACTTCCTAAAAATGCTCATAACTCTTCAAGTGTGTTGATCTGATGTGGCTTGGTAGCTGTTCAACATCTTGCATGTGTAATTTGCAAAATGTGAGCTTTATTCAGTAAATTGTTTGCAGCTAGCAACTGTTATGTTCTAATCACAGACTGACTGCACTCATCCAAAAAAGTTCAGCTCTCCAGGTGTCTCTGTCACTTACTTTGGCTAAAGAGGGGAAATAAATGCCTGACACCTGCAGAAGGAAGGCTACAGTTGTTTCAGAAATGTCAGGCAAAATGTCAGGGCCAAGAATATTGGGCCGATGATTTTTTTGTTTCACTGATGCTATGTTTCTCTTCTGCTTCCATCCGTATTTTCTTTGAACAGTCATCTAAAATCTTTTGTGTTGATAATGAAAACTTTAATGTACCTACTGTTGAATCCTTGCTATAGAATACATCTTCACTGCCTTTTTAAATTTGATTGTTGTTTTACCCAACTGCTAGATTTTTTAGTGTGAGAGCTAACTATTACAACAATACTCCAGCTGAGACTTTGTGTGTTTGAATAACTGAGTTGCAAATGTACTCCATGCAGGTGATTCATACTGCATAGTTGCTTTCAGGATAAAAACTTGTTCATGTATATGTGAGTGTACAGTTTCAAATTCTCTTTAGAAAACAGAGGTTTATGTATACTTTGATAATTCTTTTACATTCATTAGTGCTGTTTAAAAGATGTCCTTCAAAACCATGTCTACATACTTTTGTTTCTGCTTAGATTTAATATAAGAATAGGGTTAGTGGACTAGTTCTTTGGGATATTATCAGACATGATGTTATTACTTGATAGTACGGGAAGTCCTGTCCTAGTTTACTGTACTGGCAAGCTTGATAATTAATAGGCGCTTCTAAATGTATTTGCAGTTCAGTCGTGACAATTATGAAAGATAGTTTAGGGTTAAGATCCTTTAGATTAAATTTATGATGTTAAATCTGCTATATTTCAACAGTCCTAAAATGACAAATCCATTAATCTAACCTGTTGCTTAAAGTATAATTTCTGCTGTACTTCATTTCATATATTGAAATTTATTCCACAGAACTCTTTGTATGTAAGATCTAAATGTTGTTTAGTTTTAAACGATTAAACGGAACAGCAGTATTCAGCAGGGTTTTTTGTGTGTCAAGATGATTCTCACAAAGAAAGCTTTCCTTGTACTTCTGTATTTGAAGTTGAAATAATACAATGAAATTCTAATAGGAAAATTGCAATTTGACAAAATTTCTTAAAGAAGCGTGAGGTATTTGCAGATGCTCGCTGAAACTCTTAGTGAACAATATCACTGTTAAAATAGTTTATACTCTACCTTGTAGGCTTTCACCTATATCATAGTACCTATGGTACTCTAAGAAGGTTACTTTTTTCTTTACAGGAAAAACAGCTGAAATATCATAAGGGAAATTGTTTTGTTGAAGTCAAAATCTGAGGTCCTGCACTTTGGTTCATTAAATGAAAACCCTTTCTAAGCTTTCTGCTCTGGCCTCATGGGATTTATATACTATTTCTAAATAATTAACTACATTTATGAATGCATAGTCTCTCAACAGTTTTTTGTTGATGGTGGATATTGGTATGGTGTTAACTCCAAAGTATTAGCCCACATTAATCCTAGTAAAGAATTATAAGGGTCTAAAACAATAAATAAAAAAGTAGTATTATCAGTGCACAAGATATGCATCTCTTTTATTTTGCTGTGGTCAGATTTGGATTATACAGTTGGACAATCCTTACCTCATGTACCAAAGGTCCTTTTAGTAAGTTGAAAATGCGTTGAAATATTTGTAACTGCAGAAAATACCTACAACCATTTTTATGACAATACTTCATAATTCTAGGTCTTCAAAATGAAATATATACTCTTAAATGGCAAGTGGAGAAAAATAATTGAAAACTTTCTAGTTATACAAACTTCAAGATAAAAAGCTAGATTTCATTACAGTGTACTTTTCTGCAGTATGCAATATTATGAACTTTACAGTATAGCAAGTAGTTCATGTGTAATACTATTTTCAATTAATCTATGGATATAATACTGTCTCCCTAGATGAATGGAAAATAAAGATAAAATGCCAAAGTTCTGCATGTATTTGAAATATTTCTTTTCCAATTATAGCAGTCTTAATAAAGAAACCAGTGTACTATTTCCCTTTCAACTCTATTGTGATAAACTGTAATTGGGAATTTTGAGTATTTCTTTGATTAAGGCTTTAGTGGCCACAAGGAATAAATATAGCTCTTCATAAATAGACATTCCAGTGTCTTCAGAAGAAAGATGCTGCTTTGACTTAGATTTTCCTTTTCTCACACTCTCAAAGTGTGCCCTGGGACTCTTAATTGGCTGTGACATTACAGGGTAGCAGGCACAGAAATCCCAGCCTGCCATACGCTTCAGTGGTGTAGCATCAGGCCCATTCTTCACAGCTGCAGGGATTAAGTTCTTGCTTTGCTTGACACTGATTGCTAAATATATTCTTAATCTAAGAATAGGGCAGCACTTACTTTAAACAACCTACCTCTCTGTCTTTAGTTCTCAGTCGCTTATTATATATTCTTAGAAGCCTAAAAATACTTTATCTTATCAGTTTTGACCTTTCTCATCTGGCAGTCATTGTTTATGATGAAAATTATGCTTTAAAAAGTAAAAATAACATCTTGGTGTTTATTTTTTTCTTTTTGAGGACAAAGCAGTATGTCTCTTGTACCATGTGCAGAACCCTCACAGAGATCTTTATGGAATCAATATGTCAACACCATTACAACATTATGTTGTTTGAAAAGAAAGGATGATTAAACAAACTTCAAGTTATACATGTTAGGAAACATCTAGGCAACAATAACAATTATCTCTTCGTTGTTGAAGTACTTTTATCTTTTAATTACCTGGTGTAGTCCTACCTGTTTGACTGTATTGGTTAAATGTTATGGCATGTCAGTGGCATGTGTTTTTCCATGTTTGTACCAACACAGTATTGACAATTGGAGTTCTTTTGTTCCATGCCATAATCTTTGTACATTACAGCATCACTCAAAAGGTAACAGGGTAGACTCCTTCAGATCTTCTGTCCAAGGACCTAGATCTGTTAATTTTAACTAGTTCTGTTAATTTTATATGCTGGATTTTCTTAACTTTTGTTAAACATTGTTTAAAGAAAAAAAAAGATATCCGCTGTAGATGGGGTGTAGTGTTTGCCAGAATTTGTCTGATATGTTAAATTCCTTAGATTTGCACTGAGAAATTTTTTTCATTTTATAACAGCCCAAATACGTACTGAAGAGTAAAGTCTTGTATTCCAAATAGGCATTAAATTATACGTACTTTAAAAATGTGTTACATGTAAACAGTATTTTAAAAGATTCTATAATTGTATTTAATGAAAAAAGAATATTTCTTCAATTTCTTAATCAGATAAGATTAATCCGAAGTATAAAAATTTCAATAAATGCCTGTCGTTCTTCTGTTATAGGATAAAAAGTAATGGAGAGGTGCCTAGGACTGGAGATACAGTCTAAAAATCTGGCCATTTTAAAGTTTTTAGGAGTTTCAGTTGACATTAGGGTCAGAATTCAGTCAGAATTTTCCACCTCTGAGTTACTGCAAGGTCAAGTTAATTGAGATAAAAAATGTCACATCTGTGTAGCTGGTACAACAGCACTGCAGAAAATGTTTTGAAGTTGGGTGTTTGTGGGAATTAATTCAATTTGCCAGTGCATCTCAGCACATCCTTCTCTGCTGTCATTACCTCTGCTTACTGTTTTTTTTTGTTTGTTTTGTTTTCTTATTCAGAACCTGTCTTCCCTTTGGATTAGGTGCTGTTTGCTATTTTCAAATTAACTTTTAAGATCTAGGAAAATCCCACTGAAATACAGAGGAAACTCATTCTTCTTTGAAAGTTTTTGATAAATATAGCTGTTTCAGTATATCTGAAGAGGTTTTTTTGGTTTGTTTTTTTTTTGTCTAATACTCAAACACTATTTTGCTTTTGTCTGTAGTTGACTCTTGATGCATGCATGTTTCACCACTAGTAGTGTAAGTATTTCAGACTGTATTTATCCATTCATCCATTTCTAGGTGGTGTCTACGATATTTCTTCAAAAAGGGATGGTAATCTATTAAACCTGTCTAAACTCCCTTGGTCTTGTTAATAGCAAAATTGCTTTCTAACCTAGTCTCTATTTGAGCAGGCAAAAACTCAGTTGAATTGTGCCCTTCCTTATGATGCATGCTTGTTTGTGTTTAAAACTTTTTCCAGTAAGCAATTTGAAGACATTAGCAGAGAAAGGCTCTTTTTAGTCTATCTTTACAAATGACATTTTGCTATTTATTGTCCATTACTTGTTATTTATTGTAGACTAAGCCCTGCAGTTATTTGAAATAGAATCTTCTGTTGTTAATAGGAATACAATGTGTAGAGCTAGGAAGTTTACCCTGCTGTGCCTGCTACTTTAATTTACATTTACATTTATGCTCAATTAATATTATTCCTGTTTTGAAGTGACAGCTAATGCTGGCTTAGAGGTGAACTTTTTTTTCAAAATATGTGTATTCATTTTGCATTAAAAGATATTTTTATATAATTCAGTGTTTTTCTAATGCAAGAGCAGTAATTCTTCTGTTAATCTCCATGTGACTTGTGTTTTATACTTAAGTACAGAAAATATCTGTGACTTGATTTTTAGTAAATTGTATGTTTTTATTCTGAAATAATGAACTAAGGTAATGAAGCAAAGGGAATCACCTTTGCCTTTTGAAGTACACGCAACTGGCAATACCATTGCCAAGTTTGGTTATATTATAGCTGGTAGTGTGATACGCTCATGTAATACATACTGAATCCCTTATTTAGGAAGGAGCAGCTGTAGAGATTAACATTGTTGGGTCATCTTGGGATGTATTTGAAGACCTGACCATGCCATGTTCCCCTTGCAACTGTTTATCACCTGTAAACTTTTCATTAAATAATATTGCATATTTATGAAAAATGTGTTATAGCTCTAGACCACAAAAAAGGAGCATGAGGATATTAGTAGGCAATAATTTTAGCATCTAAGAAGCATTATGCCATTTCTCTTAAGAACAAAAAGAAGTTTCACCAGCATTTGGTATTTTCTATTAATTGATAAGTACATAACGGATGCTTCAGCTTCTTCTGAGTTTTTGAAGTTTAGAACACACAGTTCCATAAAATCTTTAAGAAACATTGAACACAACACGATGTATGTAACTTGATTCTATTTTATCCAAGTCCTGTATGTTTCATAACTTTACAATGGAAAAAAAAGAAAAAAACAAACCCCAAACAAAAGGAACCCAGCAAATTTGTTGTAATTCATGTTGATAATGAGTGCAAATATATTATTTTAGTATTGTAGATTAGCACTTGATGGCTTGAAATCCTGCTTGAGAAAGCACATATAGTTAGTGTAGATGATACCAACACACCACTATGCACAGTATTGCAAAATAATTAACAAATCCAGCTTTATTTAGTTAACCTGCTGTCTGAAAACAACCTGGGAAGAAATTTGGGCTTTGGAAGTATCAAAAGTAGTTATTCTATTATAATTGTCTGGAGTTAATTATTTTGAAAGTATAGTGAAGTTCATGTCTGAATATCAACTTCAAAGTAATTACGTACACACGGAGCACCACATAGATATTTAACTCAAGTTTTTGAAATAGGATGAAATGATTCAGCATAATTTCCAGATATTAATTTCCTCATTTCATTGAAGGTTAAAATGTGAGGGTTTTTTTTTGAAATGAGCATTCCTCAAACTATTTTAAGCTAAGAACAATACTCTGAGTTGCATTTTCAAAATCTTGACCTGAGAATGTTGATGTTTCTTCAGTCAGTCATAAGCAGGTATAAATTGATTGCAATAAAAACATGTTAGTTTGTACTTACAAACAATCTGATCCTGTGACTGTAAGCATACATTCAGATTGTATAGCTCTTGTAACACAATATTTTACAGTATTTCCTCATTAAGAAAGAGTAACTATCTTAATTTATAATGTTAATGTTTTGGGTCAGATGCTCAGTAATATGTATCTTTTAAATCTATGTGCTATTGAGTTGTTCTGAGATAAGCAAAGAACCATGCATTCAACTTTGGATTGAAACTGAAGGCATGACAACCTCCCACTGTGACAGGGAGAAACAGGGAAAGAAATCTTACTGTTTGGTAACTTGGGAAAGCATTTCTGAAGTGAGATGTAAGAAATCTTAGATATTACAAGAAGGTTACATAAGTGATCTCCTTTCTGTAATTACATGTAAGTTTCTTCTGAATTGAAAACATTGCAAAGAGGAAGAAGTCTGTTACACAGTTTTAATGTAGGTCTGGGGGATTTGTCTTTGAAGTGAAATTAGTTGAAAGACTGTAGCACTTGGAACCTCAAATTCCATTCCTACTGATGTTTACCATTGTTAAAGCGTTGACAATAATTTCTGCCCTCTTTACTTGAATAAACTGCTCTTAAGAGAGTTTTTAAATTAGATTTTAAACTGGAAAAGGCATAAATATGTAGAAAAGCCTTAATTGTTCCATTAGATGGTTTGTCAAATAAGAGGGAGTCAAATAAGCTTGACTCAACTCCGGATTTTACTGAAGGCCTTATTCATATAAATGTAGAGTGTGACAATCAATTTATGTTAATACAGGGCTTAGCTGCTGATTCAGGGAATGCAGAACTCCCTCTTCTCATAGTGCATTTCTGATCCTTATTCACCAAATGTGACTGCTGACCTGGTGTACCCAATTTCTTTATCTCAGTGTCCTAAGTATGGTTACAGACACCTTCCAGAACTTCATTTACGAATTAGTATGGGCGAGTTCTGTACTAATCCTTAGTATTAGATTCTAAATGCAGAGTTCTGGTGAAGTCTGAGCTCCCTAGTTGCTGGAATATTATTGATGAAAACGTTGCCAGAAGTCATCTGGAATTCTCTTTCTGCTTGCATACCTTTGTAATATAGCCATGGCATAAGCAGAGCATGTGTGAATTGGATAAAGTGCCAAGTTCCAGCTTCCAGCTTTGCCTTCTGATAACATTGATACATATATATCCTCTTGACTTTCTTTTTGTTGAACTACTACTTACTTAAAATATTCACTGTGATTAAATTTGTGATTACATATATGGTCCTGGCCTTACTATGGATCATTCTTCAGATAAATAATTTGCCTAAAGAGGTTGGATTTCATGGGGGAGAGGTGTGTTGATGCTGTCAGTGATTTTGTTTTTTGAGTTTCTTCTGCTCCCCCTCCCCTCCCCTTATTTTTTTGGGGTTTTTTTTATTTGTTTGTTTGGTTGTTTTTTTTTTTTGTTGTTGTTGTTGTGGGGTTTTTTTTGGGTTTTTTTTTTTGTCCAGGAACAAGGAATATGTAAGGACTCATCTTCTTTCCCAGGGACATTCCAGTTATTGGGTGCTACAAATGCCCACAGTATGGTTTGAGGTTAAGGTTCGATGTTAACATGCATACATTTGACCATTAGTACAAAGACATTTTTGTCTAGTAGTTGTAAATCTCCTTTTTGACCACTTTCCAGAGAAGTAATCCTTGGTCACTCTTATTTCTCTTGCATTTTAAATCACATTTATGTCAGCCTTTCTGTTCTCTTTTGATCACATCACACTTGGTGTATACTTTAATGCATATCGTATAGTGACCACTGAATTTACTATGTGCCTTTTGTTGGTTTGGTTACTTTAGAAGTTAGAATGAGCTGTTTCTAAGCTGGAAGTGCTGTATTGATGGGTACCAGAACTCTTATCTCGTTCTGGATATGCCTATTCAAAATTGCCAAAGATTTTCAGAATCCTTATGGTGAAAAATATCTTATTGTGTGCAAACATTGAAATGTGCAGGATATTTTAATATAGTTTATTAATGTTTTATTATGTTTTCCTTTGGAAGATCTCAAAGTTCTAGATAGTAATAATAGTGTATAATTAGCAATAGTAAATATTGAACAATGAAATAAATATACCCCTTCATCACTGGTTGTGAAAAAAATTAGAAGTCTGATTCTTCATGACAGCACTCACTGAAAGTTGTCATTAATTTCAGTGAATTTCAATGTTTGCTGAATTAATTCCAAGCAGAAAAATACTTAGTCGTTTGACCAGATTAAGCATTGTCTAGATTTTAGTCTGAAACCTGCATGTTTCTTACAGTTTCTAATAATGCGAATTACACATTATGAACTGGAGCACAGCAACAGAGGTATGTTGCTTTTTGTTAGGTTAGGAATTTCCAAGGTTGCTTTACTGAATTCAGTCTCTTGTGTATTTTCAGGAAAATAGAGAGTTTGCAGCTACAGTTTTTTGTTGTATCACTTTAACATTATGTTCTCTAAGTCACTGTCATAACTGTGGGTAGGTCAAGTAAATAAGTGGGTTTCCAATGCAAATTGGCATAGCTTTACTCTTAGCACACACTGATCATTGTTGGTAGCTTTCAGAAGTTTTACTGTCATCATGTTGCTTTAGTTTGACTAAACTTATGGTTTATATACTCAGTTATCAATGCTTACAAAGTTGAGGTAGGGTCACCTTATCAATCGATTTGACAAGAAACTACTCAGAACTTGTTTCATGTCAAGTACATGGCTTAGAAAAAAACCCCTTTTCACAAAGGCAAAATGTGGCTTAAAGCTTTGACATAATTTTATTTCTTTTCGTTAATTTTTTAGAAGAAAAAATTCACAAGCCAAAATTTAGGGAACCAACAGTACTGAGCACACTCCCAACCAGTGGTAGAAACATACAGATCTTTTCATTTGGTTTTAAATAGATTTGGTTTTGGCCGTTTTTCTTTGGGTTTTAAGCTAGAGATTAACAAACAAAATTTGAAATACTTACAGTAGGAAACAAAATTATTGAACAGATTTTAAAGGAAGGATAATTAGGCAAATTTATCTCAGGCAATACCTTATTCTGCTCAATAAGCTCTGATGGGAAAATTATTATTTAAACTAGTTTGCTTATATAACAAAATGTAATTTTGCTATTACCTTATATAGATTTATAAATAGTTGAAGTTTCATCCATACAGGTCCTGTGCAATCTAATTATATATGCAAAGTAATTCTGTAAGGGAGATAAATAAGATCCTGTAGAAAATTTATATTAATGTATTAAACAATTTGGGTGATTGAGTAGTTTAAGTTTGTTTTTTTTCTGTTTCCTCTTTGCCCTTTATTTGTTCTCAAGAGTAAGTCCCACATTTTCAACTTTCACTCTTGAGATTGGATTTTTGTGAGAATGAATCAAGGGGCCAAATTTTATAAGAAGGACTTACTTTCTAAATCTCTGTGTTTTCTATCAAATCGATTCAGCAGTATGCAGAGTCTTTTATATATACAGCTATTTAACTGAAATGCATTTGGCATCTTCTCAGAAGCCAGCTTTCTGACTATGATCTCAGCAGTGATGACTGAGATGACTGTGACTGGCAAGAAGGTAATGGAACATCTTTCAGATGCCTTCCCCACGCTTGATCCTGAGCTACACTGAAAACGTAGGTTAGCAGGACTTAGAAAGTTGCTTTACCAGATTAAATCAAAATTGAATAAAATAAAATTTTGTTTAAAATAGAGTTGTAACAAAAATAATACTTTGTGCTTTTCCATGTGGTAAAGTTTTGCTTGCTTTATAGCATTTAATACCTTTTCCTCATAATTATTCTTTTGATGTTTGTGCAGAAGCCATCCAACAAGTAAAAGCACAATAAAAAAGATCAGGTCTGCCTGCAGACTAAAGTAGGTTTTTTGCCCTCTAGTCAGCGATTAGTTATATATTAGACTTGTTTACTGCAGTAGAACTGCAGGCGGTAAAATTAAATTATGAAGCAGTAACCTGAAATCATGCTAAGGAGTACTTGAATTTTGGTCTTATAATGAACAGTGATGGACAGCTGAATTGTTCAGTCAGGTCTGTCTCACTGACATAAGTGTCCTCCTACATCATACCATGTGTGAGATTAAATGTTCTCTGCAGTGAGTGCAATGAAAAGTATTTGAACTTCGAGTGGCTATAAATATTTTTTTCTGAGCAGAAAACATACTTGAGGACAAATGGAACTTTCTTACAATACTATTGGCAGGGAAGAGTTTATTATAAAACTGGAAGTGCTAGTTTGCGCACTTGCATGAGATATAGTACCTGTAACAATAAAGAATAATGCTACATGTTGTAGAGGCAATCATTTAATATTTCATGTGTCAATTTAATGGAGCAATGCCAATGGATTTTACAAATGTGGCTTCTATTTCATTTCTACCAGTACTGAGTAGGAGATAAAATAATATGGAAGTGATGACTACTTGTGACACATTCCTTTCATGAAAATATCTGCTTTAACCCATGTTGTTATAATGGTTCATGTGTTCTTTTGATTTATATTTCTTTGTTTCTTTCAATGAGACATATTTTTTGTCTCTCTGTGCTTTTGCCTGTCAGTGTGATGGAGCATCTATTATCTGTTGTAAAGTTGTGATGACAGCTTGCCGACTTTGTGTAACTTCAGGCAAAAAAATCCATGGAACTGAATTGTGACAGTAAAGTAGAATCAGAACAGAGGCAACGTTGAGGTTAGGTTAGCAAAAGTGTTTTGAAATAAGTGCTGGATGAACTTTACAGTAATGATTAAGTGATGCAGGAGAGTAATGCTGTGTTTTTCCCATGGAAAAATACTGGGTGAATCTTGTGTTAGTATGACAGCACATCAGAGCTTTTTAACAAATAAATCTTACAGGTTAAGATTTATTTCCCCAAACTGTGCTCTCCAGAAACATGACTACGCTGCTTCTAGTTCTGGAGCAGTCACTGTCAATGCCAGCTGGGCAGTTCTCTGTTCCATGTGACATGGGTTTCATGTGGGTGGGTGTGCATGCACATGCATGTATTTGTGGGCCATAATAAACTTTATTTAGATATCTGTGTCATCACACTGGTTTAGTTATTGAATCAGAAGCCTGAATGAGCATGTGTAAATGAGCATTTTTTACATATGGACTTACAGTGGAGACATACTGTTTGTTTGCTACAATCTTTGCAGGAAGGAACCAGAAATACATGTAGAAATCTGATTCAATGTATGTGCTCTCTTGCAAGTCAAAATACAAAGCTGGTGGGTTTGTTGTTTTGGGGTAGTTTTATTTTTTTTTTTTTTGGTAAAAGCCCTAGAGCACATGGAAACTATTTTTTATTATTCTTTTTCTTAAAGCTACAAGTTGCTTGAGAATTGATATGCATATTTGTCATTCTCTGCCAAGGAACCATCACTTTATGTCATACAGGACAAGAGCATTCTTTGTAATTGTGGTTTGACAATACGATTTGGGGGAATTGGAGGAATTCCTGCCACACTATCTACCTCCTTGTCCTAGCTTACTTCCTATTCTGCTGATTTGTCTGCTAGGACCACTGCTGTGATATGGGTTGGGGAACTGATCTAGCCTTAAAGAACTTCCAGAAAGTTTGCTGTTCTGGTTCATAGTATGACCTCTGAAACAACTGTGCTGGCACAATTAATGGCACTGCAGTGTGAGAAGTAAATAAGTAACAAGCTGTGGGAAAAGGGAGAGAATTCAAACCCTTGGGTGACCCCATATGTCATCAAACTGAAGCCAGAATGTGCCTTTCCATGATTTCAAGCAAATATGGAAGAATAAATCAGAGATATATATTATTGTAAGAAAAGCATAGTGTACCATAGATAATGAATGCAATTTTATTTCATGTAGCCCACCAAATATATAGACAGAACGTGATTCTGAGTCATTCCAGTGTTCACTACATGCTATAAACAAAATAATTGGTATCCTAAACCTGTCACTTTTAGTGTTTTCTTAGAGATTTTCAATTTCCATTCCAGTCCTTGTAGAGTGTTATAGGGCTTTTATTGTTTTTAATAACAATAAATCTCATTATAGTGGGTAAACAGGACTTCATGCTTGTTCATAAGCAGATCAATGGCAGCATATGTAACCTGATGCATATTCTGGCTGTTGCAGGCATATTTCACCTGAAGGAAGGCAGTTATTTTACTATTTGTATTCTTGATCATCACTGAAGGAAAGGAGATCTGTATCAGTGTCTCGTTTGCATGTTTGTTGTTTGTTTCATCTCTAGTGGCCATCACCAGTGTAGAAAACTGAGGTTTATTTCATGAAGAAACAAGCTATAAGACAGCCCATTAACTCTTGAATGTACCAGAAGTCGGTTATTTTTTGATGTGAATAACAGGAAACCTAACTATTCTATGATTCTATAATTCATATGAGAGGTTCTTTGTGCATTATCTGTTAATGACTTAAAAGTCTCACTCTTGAACTGAATTCCTGTGCTTGGTGGCTATATGGATCTTTTTTGCAGGAGGGCGATAAATCTTTGGTTCTGCTATGCAAACATAGAGTACCAATACTGCCAATTTTTGTCCATTCTCATCCTTTTATCTTCTTCAGAGAGCATGGGAGAGATAATAGCCAGCCAATTACTATAACTAGCCATAAATTAGGGGAAAGCTGCATCCCCTGAGTACAAGAGAGGCTGTGTTATTGTCTTTGGTTTTCTCATTGTGGGCTACTATCAGAAAAAGGAAACCAGCATCAGAAAAGATGTGAAGTCTGGCAGGAATATGGCACTGCATATTGGAAGAGGTGGTTATAAAATCTGAATATTAGAACTTTATTTTTTAAAAGAAGCGCTATGTATTACCCTGGAGGTAAAAAGCATTATGGAAGAAAATTTAAAATGCTTATGTTAAGGACTAAACATATGTCTGTGAATGATGATATAAAATACGAAGAATGGAATAGGTGTCATATCACTCACATAGTTACATACTCTTATATAATCTGATGTTTTCAAAATTCTTGTTTTCAAAAAATCCTTAAGGAAATGTTCCAGCCTATCAGAATGTTGAATCCAGTGATAGTTTCTGTGTCCATTTAAAAAGAGCAGCCCATAGCACAACCAGCATCAGGGGAATAAACTTCTTCTAGGGCTGTACCCAGCATATATAAGCAGATGGGATGGATGCAAGTGCCTCATAGACACAGACCAATGCAGATTTTTTTCAAAATGTTCTATAATTTCAGTTTCCCTTTTAAATGCTACCTCTGTGATACATCAGTTTGAATTGCGTTCCCTCATGCACACACATACATACGCCCTTCCCTCCAGAGTCCTTTTTTCTTTTTTCTTTCCTTTTCTTTTTATTCTTGCTATTTTATTAAATATTTTTAGAAGGGAACAGAGGGATTAATGAAATGTTTTTGCATCAGTATGTCAAAGCAGTTTTGCTTTTACAAAATAAATGTGTTGCTTTTTATTCTGTTTATCTTAAAAAGGAACAAGACAGATTTTTTAAAGTGCATTAAATAGGCATTAAGACAAAAGTGATTTGCACTAAGACGCAGGGGAGTGACATTTTTTTTCCTCTTGCATATTGGTTAAACACACTTCCTTGAGTAGGAAGTGAAAAAGAGTGGGAGAGAAAAAGATACTGAGTTCTAGAGTCATATATTCTTCTCATATCAGCTATAGAATTTCTGGTTTTAAGGACAAGAGAAATCTGTTTAAAGAGAAAGTCAGAGTGATATGTACCCAGAGTTCCATCTACTCCATTGATAAAATCTGTTGTAAACAAAATATAGTGAGTATACTTTGTAAACCAAACCAATATCTCCATAGATTTATGTACTTTTTTTATAAATCAATGAATTTATGGTCATCTTAACTCTAGGAATTTATCACAGATGGCGTGATACCTTTGAGCTTCTTCTAAAGTCTCCGTTCACTCAACATGAAAATTTGGAATTTTTAAAAAGGTGTTTCTGAGCAAGTCGATTCATCACAAGTGCAAAGAAAAATTTGGAAATGTTTTTTCAGGCACTTTCCAAGTCATCTCACTAACTTAGTTTCCTTCTAGGTGATCCTCAGTGCCTTTATGTTCTGTAATTTCTGTAAATGTACGTAAATCTTTTATAGGCACAGACATCTTTCTCACCCATATGTGAAATTGATGCATAGTTCTAAGCATCCCTTGTCCATTTGTGCATCATGCAACCTGAAATGCAAGCTGCCTCTGTGCTGTTGTAATTGGGAGAGCAGTTAATCATCTCATGCTTCATTGCCTGTAAAACTGCTTTGAAAGTCCTTAGTCGGAGCTGCTAAAATCCCTGGTTGCAGAATTTCAAAGTCCTTTTTTCTTTCTTTCTTTTTTTTTTTTTTTTTTTTAACCGAAGAGAAGGGAATGTTTTTCTCTTCCTCCATTTTCCTACCAGAGGCTAGTGAAGCAAAGTGCTTCGAAGCTGACATATGTTCCACACAGTAATTCTGGTGGATAATTAACAGAGGACTGAAAAAAGATAGTGGGAAGCTCATTGTTAGCACTTCCACTCCATAGCTATCTGCTGTAGGTTCTGCTCTTCTCCCTCAAATCTTGATGCATAATGCAAATGCAAGCCCTGTCTATCAGTATTAATTGATACTGTGAATGCTTCATTGATGAATATTTTTTGAGTAGGATGAGTCATGTCTGTCTTGAAAATTATGCTCATGGACAGTATTGTAAGCAGCTGTACCTGAAGATGTAACTAAATAGCTGCTGTACAGCAGAATTATGATGTTTAACAGTAGAGATACGGGTTTAGTACCTAGGGCTACCACCTAGCTAGAGTACCTAGAGCTACTACAGGGAGTGGGGTCTCCTGGTAGTAGACACCGCAGAGCCCCTTTCAGTCTGGGCGTGGGGTGAGATGTAAGTCAGGAAAACCGCCGATAATCTCATTTTGCAAGAGTGTTTAAGGAAGTCATTTTGGCTAGCTTCATGAGAACTGGTGGAAGCCTAAGAGCAGCTGACTGTCTGAGCAAAGATGAGGGAGTGGTATACAGGTTCAAAGCTCATAATTTGAATGTGTGTGATGTTTATGCATCTTTATTTTTGCCATGGTTAATACAAGATCAAGTGTATTGACCAAATGCACTTAATTCTGTCTTTTATGCTCTAATTTATTCTCATTGTGTGCTGAGAAGTCCTACTTGGAATGTCAGTTCTCAGCGTAAAACTGTCAAATTTCTATTAAGCTTAAGGTGAAAAATTAATGAGCCATTCACTTCAGATATTTCAAAACTAATAGTGCTATATTATTAATGCAGTAGAAAGTCAAAGATAGGAGTATGTACAATTATGGTTCAGTGTTCAGTCAGACTTTTCCATAGGTTGTGAGGAGCATCATTAGGAGTGTTTCAGGTCATAGAAGGAATTATTTTAACTAATTTAACTTTTTGGACAGTTTTGTTCATAAACTTTTTGTTTTATCAGATCTGGGTGAAGGTGACTATTAAATATAAATATTGTTATCTGACTCTTACAGAAAACAAATTTTATACTCTCCCTAATTTTTCTCTGAATCTGGAATTTAAATAAAAATTAACAGAAAGTTAATTCCTAGAGCACAAACTTTTTAGAGAAAAATAAATAAAAGTCTACTTGCAGAATAGTGAAGAAGCTGTGCCTAAAGCAGTATTTTTTGACTAGAGAAGTATGACATGGTGACTAACTCTCTTCCGTTCCATATGCTTTGATTTTTCAGTCTCGACAAAAGTCCCTGAAACAATGGTAAAGTTGTACTTCAACTCAGAATTAGTGGCATGTGGTACACAAGTATTACTGCTAAATTCTCCCAGGAAAAACTTTTCAGAAATCTCATTTTACTCAATTACCAGTTAGTAATTGGTTACTAATACCAGTAAGTTAAGTGATAGAACACTGTGAAATGCTTGGTTACAAGTGTGTATCCCAGACTGAGCAGTATGGAAACTGATGCTCAATGTTTGTGCTTATGTTGCAAAAGAAAACACAAAGCACAGTCACTGCAGAAGTAGAAATGTAGTCATGTCTGTGCAGAAACTTTCTAAAGATTGCCTCTTTTTGCACTACTAAAATTAACTTAGTAATTGATTAGCATGTTTTTTTCTTTTTGCATTCCAGCATGGTCTCTAGGGTTTCTTAAATCAATAGCAGTTTTAGGCCTGGCACAGTTAAATTATTAGACTTCCATAGACAAAAGCCCGGCACAGTTATATTATTAGAATTACATAGAGAAAGTAATTCTTTTTCTTAGAAGATTTTCATGCTATAAAACTAAATTTCATTACAATTTAAATTATATTTAGATTATTCTCAAAGCATATTTCTTTAAATTATTTACTTTAAATTTAAATTATTTATTTATTTATTTTAAATTATTCTCAAAGCATTTGTTCTGCTTGCAGTTCCTGAAAGCACTATGTGCTCCAAGAGTTTGTCAAGCACCAGGGACAGAGCAAGCAGGAATCTCACGAAGTTCTTCCAGTACATTGGTTTCTTTATGAAGTTGCGCTTCAATGCTTTGCGCTTGGTACAGCACCAGGCCTATGAGTGTTTTTTAAAAACTAATGAATGATTGTGCTTCAGCTGGTAGCCCTGGAAGTCTCCAGATTTTTCAATTTATATTGTGTTTTATTGGAGAGACTGGTCTTGCATCTTTCCTTTTTGAATCCTGATCATGACATATCTAGCTTTACCCAGCTTCATAAACAATGTACTCTTATGCCAACTAATAAATTTCTGGCAGATTTCTGGAAAGGAACTCTTTTATTTTTATTTTTATTTTTATTTTTTTCCTCCCTTCACCAAGCATTTTTTTAGTATGAAGTCCAATACAGTTTTTCTTATAAATAGTTCAGAAAGTTCGGTTACTAGAGAATTGTATAGGTCAGGCCTGAAAAAGATGTCAAGGGGTTATCTAATATAGCACCTTCCCACAGGGAAGGAATCAACAATAACTACATAATTGCTGACAAACGTATGTTTAATATTTCCTTTAAAAAATTCAGTTGTAGAGTTTTTATCACTTGCCTGTGCATTTCTTTCTTAATTCCTTCTCTTAGAAAGTTTTCTTCCAAGTAACTTTAAATTTCATTTCTATATTGTAAATATTTTTGGGTTTTTTTTGTTGTTGCATGCACTCCATCTTATAGAATCATAGAATAGTTAGGGTTGGAAAGGATCTTAAGATCATCTAGTTCCACCCCCCTACAGGGCAGGGACACCTCCCACCATATCACCCAAGGCTGTGTCCAACCTGGCCTTGAACACCGCCATCGATGGAGCATTCACAGCTGCCCTGGGCAACCCATTCCAGTGCCTCACCACCCTTTACACTAAAGAATTTCTTCCTCATATCCAATCTAAACTTCCCCTGTTTAAGTTTGAACCCGTTACCCCTTGTCCTA